>BSBK01014962.1:0-32737 GCA_027943335.1 Chamaecyparis obtusa | reverse complement strand
AAGAAGAGAAGAAGAGGAAGAGAAGAAGAAGAAGAGAAGAAGAAGAGGAAGAGGAAGAGGAAGAGGAAGAGGAAGAGGAAGAAGAAGAAGAAGAAGAAGAAGAAGAAGAAGAAGAAGAAGAAGAAGAGGAAGAGGAAGAGGAAGAGGAAGAAGAAGAGAAGAGGAAGAGGAGGAAGAGGAAGAAGAAGAGGAAGAAGAAGAAGAAGAAGATTCCAATATGTCCATGCTTGTTACATGCATAAAAATTTTGGTCTACTATCTTGTACTCATCCTTAGATGGTTCAACATTTTCTTTAGTCTGATTTCTAGTCTCCTTAGAATCTGTAGTGTCTTTTGGTGCTTTCATCTTTGGTCACATATCATCAATCTGATTTGTGCTTCATTGTATCCAATACAGTTGGTATCTCCTTTAAGCTTTCATGCATATAACTGGACTCTATCAAATCAGAACTAGTGTGTAATTTCTCAATGTGATTCTTTACCTCTTTCAACTCAGATTTTCAACTTTTCTTTGTTGTTTCTTAGCTCCAAGATTTCCATGTTTGCTTGCCTCAATTATTCATTCAATTGAAGGTTCTCTTTGATCTGTTCATCATAAACTTCTTGATTGTTGCATAGCTTATCATCTAATTCTTCAATCTGATCTTTTAGAGATGTGTTCTCTTCATTTAGCTTTTTGACCATTTTCCATAAATCACTATTTGAACAATCTTTCAAATCTTTTCTCAATTTCTTAATGAATACTTGTGCACCACTGACTTTCAATTTTAGTTCTTCAACTTCTTTCTCAGACCTGTCAAGGTCTTCAAGAGCTTCCATAAGATTCTTTTTTAGATGTTTTGCTTCTTCTGAACCCATTGATCTCCTCAAGTGGTTAAACTTCTCTTTAGAGGACTAGAGCTCTGATACCAATTGTTAGGAATGGGAACACTAAGAGGGGGGGTGAATCAGTGTTCACTATATCTTTATCTTTTTACTTTACTCTTCAAACCTAACTTTGATTGCTTAAGTATTGAAATAAACATCAATGTAAACAAGATAAACAATCACAACACATAACACCAATATGATTATGGGGAAACCCAAATAGGTAAAAAACCTGATTGGAATTGACACCCACTAAGAATTGTACTAGTGTTTTATGATCCTTGTTAGAAGATCTGTAACCCTATTAGGAGTTGTTCTTTACAATGATTTTAGTATAGTGACCTGGTCAAGGGTCAGACCCTGTTAAGAGTCTTTTACAATAACTCTATTAGGGTGGAGACACACTATCCTAGAGCTCACTGCTCAAGTGGTGAAGGCTACAACCTTCTAATCTTAGATACACACTATATCTGCTAGATGAACTGGTGCTATGACACTACTTGTCTGATCAGTTCCTTTTGTGTGTCGATGCTTTAGCCCCTTGTAAAGCTCTAACTCATTCTATCTTCACTTCACATGTCTCTGCTCTGATTTTCTTCACTCTCTATACACATGCATGCTTTATTACAAAGGTGCATCTTATATTTATATGCGCTAACAAAACAATTAATTAAGTCGGCCTACAACCGATCACATACAATGCTCCCAAGTGAGTTGGCTCAAGCATGTTTACAAACAAAGATGTTTACATGTATACAACCTAATTACAATAGGTGGATAGCCTTTAAAAAACATTATAATAACCGCTAATCAAAATACTAACAACTGGTTGCATACTTTGTTCTATTTTGGCGTTCACTGTCTGTAACACTTCAACTAACTGTATCTTCGTTATACTGTCTCATTTGATCATGCACTCTTAGACTTAGCATGAATATACACTTACCAACTTATTTTCAAGGGTGCATAACCATAACTTAGTCATACGCACGTGTGATGATGCTTTGATCATCTGGTGCTTTGTTAACTATCTAGTCTTCTATACTTAGCCATAAACTGACCTTATGATAATGTGCGTTGACTCCAAAACTCTATATGACTTTGTTGCCATAATGACAACACTATATCTAGTCATATACAATAGTATAGTCAACTTGCCAACATTATTATGGGGACTAATGTTTTCAGCTCACTTACGGTATTAATCTGGTCCTTTGAAATTGGGCAAACTCATTTAAATTGCAATCATCCTATGGTCACTACAACTTTATTTATTTAAATGAAAATTTAATTTTTAATTCCTCATTTCCTATTGGCTATGTTGAATTTTCCTGGAAGTATTTTCCCTTTTTCTTGTGAGAAAATTCAACAAAAAATATAGGTGGGTGTTTGTGGAAGCCTGCAACATTATAGGACATAAACGCTCCCACATATCTGCATGTTCTCAACTAGGCAACAACTCTGAGTGGCGAGTGGCATCAATGTGGAGCATCTTATAATATTTTGCACTATTATTAGGGATTTCCATGGTCTACCTACAAGTCATCTACAGTTCTAATCAATGGTGTTACAGGGAGATTGCAAGCTATTTTTCCCCTTTTAGATTTCTTTGTTTATAGGTTTTCATATTTCTTGTCTGGTTCAGGCTAGGTTTTTGCTCTTTGATCTAATTATACATCGAGAACCTACCACCCATTATTAGCATTAAGTGAAGGTGAATCAGGCCACAAAAAGTAGAGGGCCGACCCTTTCTTCCTCTCTTTGAACCAGCGGGGAATACTCAAACCATGGAAGAGAAATAGGTCGTCACCTTCTTTTCGTTCATTTACCAATCATTCACTCTCTTCCCACCAGAACCTCTTTGTTCTTTCTTTTGGAAGCAATGAGAACTTCCTTTGGACCATGGGTGCCATCCTTTTACATGTTAACAGTTTTTCCTTCACAATTTTTTTCAAAGAAAAGTGGCTATTCACAACAATCATTTAAACATTAGGATTTTATTTTGTACATTGTTTCTTTTGAAAATGAAGGTTGGGTAGTTCAATGTCAAAATCTATGGCTTCCTTTTGGAGGATTTCACTAGAATTGAAATCAAACATTTTCCAAAATTGAGATAACAATGATACTAGTTCAATAATTTCCTCAAATTGTGAGGCGTACCTCAACCCGTCATAGTTCAACACAGATTTCTAGTTCAGACTCTTCAGTTAATTTTTTAGTTTGAGATATTTAGACTTACTAAACATATGTTATTATTTGAGGATTGATAAATCCTATGCTATGTTAATTTGTACCTTGATTTGGTTGATTAATATGCTTACTTGATGCTTTATGAATAGTTGATCCAAATACACCTATGTTTAGGATTATGATTTGATGATGCATTATAATGGATATATTAGATGTTTTATATGATGTAAATTGATCCAGGACTACATGATTATGCATATTGGGATCAAATGTAGACGTTGAATTATGTTAAAATGGATTATTAAAATGCAAGTGCTAGTTGATGTGTGTTTAATTTATGACATTTACTTTTCTGTCATTATGGTGATTTCTTGGACTACTATTGTTTGCAATGAGTGTGCAGGAGATTGACCATGGTTTTAAATGCAGGGAATAAAGAGTGAATCTATGTTTATCAGTAAAGCCAAGGTTTTTTCTAGTGAAGAGATATGAACCTTGTTGTCTTGTATTTTATTCATGAATGTGTTATTGAATGTTTGTATTTAAATTAGTAAATGTGATTTATGTTTAGTCATGCTATATGTAAATGGGTTGTAATTTATGTAATGTCACTTGACAGATGGGTGTATGAGGTGTTGGCATGACTAAGCTTTTTAAATAGGATAAGTATGACACCAACTAGAGGGTTAACCTATAGAGTCCTCATGCTTACCCTAAGGTTTAAGAAGTTTCTAAATGGGTCAAGGTTGGATAAACTTGTAGGTTAATTTCAAGTGAGGTTTTGAAAGGTCTAGGAAGCTTCTAGAGGGTATTTAAGGTCAAATTTAACTACCCCACTTGGTATTGTAATGGTTAAGCATTAAATTTTGGTCATTAGGAGGCCCAAAACTCTTAAATAAACCCTCTAACATACTCCCAAAGTCAAGATCCGAGTTTTGAGTTTTGAGAATTTGGGCAAGCCATCTTCTCAACTCTATTTAGTTGTCAAACCTCATTTATGAGGGGAGGAAGATATTTGGAGAATTTATGGTAAGGGTACTCCTTAATTTGTGGTTGTTGTTGGATACAATTGTTTGAAGGACATTGTTGGATTAGCTATGTGTTGTCTTTGATGTCACACAAATGTCATATCAATTATCGCTCTCAGTATCTACCAAGTTCAGTCAGTCAGCTAAGCGGTTCTCAGTATCTACCGAGCTCAGTCAGTCAGCTAGGCGATTTTTAGTGTCTAAAGGAAACATGACAGGATAACAATGTTAACCGAGCCTCCTAGGTTATCGAAGGAAAATTAGTGGTTACTGAGCTCTCTCGGTCTCCAAAGGATGTTGCATAATTCACTATGGTTACCGAGTTCTCTCGGTCACCAAAGGAAATCTTTTCAAGATTAATGTTTACCGAGCAAGGTCGGCCCTTTCAAAGAATTTTTTTATTACAGTTTGTTTATCCCAGCTGACTATTATAATAATTATTAGTGCCGACTTGACAATCTAAATGATTATGAAATGGCATATATATATAGAAGGTCAAATGGTGAATAAGAGATATACAGCATGCAGAAATCATTTTGAAGAAAGGTGTGTGCGAATTTTGAAGGATGGTCAGATATCCTTGAGGAGTAGCAAAGATTTAATTGATCAGTAAGGATCTAGTGAAACATAACAGAGATTTATATTCAGCAATTCAGTTGCAGGTTATTTCATTGTTACTCTCTAGCAATTGTAGCAGTGATATCAAAATCTCTTAACCGAGTTGGTTTAACAACCATTTTGTAAATCCTCTAACAAGGTAACAGTTCTATTGAATTGTTTCAAGACCTCTTACAAGGCCACTCCTAGCAGGGTGATTAAATCCTCTAACAAGGTCACACCTAACAGTGTGTTTTGTAACCTTTTACCGGGTTGGCTTCTAACCGGGCATCACTTCAGAAGAGTGAAAAATAGTAACTAGTTACATTGGTGGTTTTTCCCATATTGGGTTTCCACGGTAAATCTGGTGTCTCTTGTGTTCATGTTATTTTCTTTATTCATGTAAGTTAATCAGTGATGAATGCTTAAGAATAGTTTAATTATTACACACTTCAAGGATCAAGTTTTCAGCATTTCTTTGTATATTTACCGAGTGGCACAGTAAATAATTTGTTAAGATATTTAAGGCATCAGTGGTAATATTTTGTGGTTAACTGATTCACCCCCCCTCTCAGTTATTGCATCTATATTTCCAACAATTGGTATCAGAGCTTTTGGTGCTTGCAGGAAGGGTTTCAAGGACCTAAGCTAAAGATCAGGATGTCTTACAAAAGAGAAATTCCAAGGCTTAACAGAAATAACTTTTCAGCATGGCAAGGTCTCATGAGATTACATCTGGCTTCCATTGGTGATTCATGATGCAAATATATTGATCAAGAATATACAATTCCTACTGGCACATTAATTGTTGAAGACATTGTAGAGAAAAAGAACCATAACACTATGATGATAGACATTGCATCAGCTCTTAGCTATGAAAATTTTGATAAAATCAAAGACTGCACAACTGCTCATGAAATGTGGAACAAGCTCAAGAAAATCTATGGCGGTGATGACAATGTGAAGAGAGCCAAAGCAGAGAGCCTAAGAGGACAGTTTGATCAAATGAAAATGAGAGAAGAAGAAAACATTGCAAAATATGTTGAAAGGATCAAGACAAGTGTTAGTGCAATCAGAGCTTCTGGAGGAAAAATTGATGATGAAACGGTTATAAGTAAGGTTCTTAGAACATTACTCCCTATTTATGCAATAAGAGTTTCTACTATTCAAGAAAGAAGATGTGAAGAAAATCACAATATAACTTTGGATGCCTTAGTTGGAAGATTGACAGCCTTTGAACTGGATAACTATGACAACTATGTTCCAACTTCTAAAAATATTGAATCAGCTTTTGAGGCCAAACTTTCACTCAAGAAAGGGAAGAAAATCCAATCAGAAAGTGAAGAAGAATCAAAGGAAAGTTCTGATAGCGATCTTGAAGTTATTGAAGCATTACTTGCAAAGAATTATTTAAGAGGCAGAGGAAAATACAGAGGTAAAACTCCCTTAATCTATTTTTCATGTGAAGAAATTGGTCATATTGTAGCTAGGTGTCCAAACAAGAAAAGCAAAGATGAGAAGAAAAATTACAAGTACAATGGCAAGAAAAATTTCAAATCATTCAAGGATAAAGGTAAGAAAACATGTTTCTTAGCTAAAGATTCGGATGATAGTGAAGAAGAAATTGTTTTCATTGCTGTAAAAGATGAATCTGATAATGATGAAGATGAGATGGCACTTATCTCTCATATAAGAAAGAATGATACATGGATTATAGACAGTGGATGTTCACATCATATGACTGGTGACAAGACCAAGTTTGAACACTTTGAAAACTTTGATGGTGGTAATGTAAGGTTTGGAAACAATGAACCCTATTGTATAAAAGGAAAGGGATGAATTTCATTAACCAAAGAACTTATATGTGATAATGCATATTGGGTCGAAGGACTAAAGCATAATCTTCTAAGTGTAGCATAGCTAATCAACATTGGATTCAAGGTTGAATTCATGAATGGAAAAGCAAGACTACTGGATGACAAAGGAAAACTGATAGGATCAGGCAAACAAACCAAAGGTAACCTGTTTTATCTTGATCTTGGTGATTACTCATGTTTTATTGCTCAAATTGAAGAAAGTTGGTTATGGCACAAAAGGTTATGTCATGTAAATTTTGACAACATGATGAAAATAAGCAAATTCAAGAAAGTAAGAGGTATTCCTACTTTGAAGAAACCTGATGTTGGTCTATGCAAGAATTGTCAAATTGGTAAAATGGGAAAGTCTAGTTTCAAAAGTAAAAACTATCAGTTTGAAGATATTTTGGAAATTGTGTATACTGATTTATGTGGACCTATTGGAATTGAGAGCTATACCGGAGAAAAATTCTTTATTCTCTTTGTTGATGATTATTCTAGAATGATGACTGTTATGTATTTAAGAGAAAAGTCTAAAGCATTTGAGAAGTTCAAATGGTATTTAGCAAGAGTAGAAAAGGAAACAGGAAAAAGAATAAAATGCTTGAGATCAGATAGAGGTGGTGAATTCATCTCCCATGAATTCAATAATTTTTGCATTGAAAGAGGAATCAAAAGACAAGTATCAGCCCCGAGAACTCCTGAGCAGAATGGAATAGCTGAAAGAAGGAATAGATCTATCATGGACTGTGCAAGGACTCTAATGATTGAAAAGAACATTGCTATGAAATACTGGAAGGAAGCTATCAGCACTGCAGTTCATACCTTGAACCGAGTACAACTAAGAAAAGACACATTCAAGACTCCATATGAGCTATGGTATTGCTACAAACCAAATGTAAGTTACCTAAAAGTATTTGGTAGTAAATGTTACATCTTGAAAGAATCTAGAAAAGGAAAATTTGATGTAAAAAGTGATGAAGGAATATTTTTGGGATATTCTTGCAAAAGTAAGGCATATAGATGTCTAAATTTGTCTACTCACAAAATCATAGAAAGTGCACATGTGAGAATTGATGAGTTTGCAAAAAAGATTGAAGAAGAAAGCAAAAAGGAACCAGAGGACTACAAAAAATTTGTTTACATTGAACCTAATACATTGCCAGACACATGTAAGGAGACTACATCTACCGAGCCTAGTACAGTAACCGAGTCACAAGAAGTTCTAACCGAGTCACAAAGTACCGAGTCTCAGTCTGAAGCCACCGAGTAAGTATCTACCGAGCCCAAGCAATCTGAACCTGAAGATGAAGAAGATGACAATGTAACTCATTCAGGAAGCAAGGAACCTGTATTAGCTAAGTACGTTAGAAAGCATCATAAACCAGATCAGATTATTGGAAACAAATCAGATGGTACTATGACAAGAAGTAAACTAAAAGGTACATGTTTATTTGCTGATTTTGAACCTAAAAATGTCAAAGATGCATTAGAAAATGAAAGTTGGATTGAGGCTATGAATGAAGAAATAGAGAAAATAGAGAAAAATAAGACATGGACTCTTGTACCTAGGCCTAAAGATAAAAATGTAATTGGGACAAAATGGGTATTCAAAAATAAGTTGAATGAAGATGGTCAAGTATCAAGAAACAAAGCAAGATTTGTATGTAAAGGATATTCTCAAGAAGAAGGAATAGATAATGGATAGAATTTTGCTCCTGTTGCAAGATTAGAAGGTGTGAGGACTTTACTTGCATATGCAGCACATAAAGGATTTAAGGTATATCAGATGGATATCAAATCTGCTTTTCTCAATGGTATTCTTGAGGAAGAAGTCTACATTGAGCAACCTGAAGGTTTTATTGATCCAAACAAAAGGGATATGGTCTGCAAATTACACAAAGTATAATATGGTCTGAAACAAGCTCCTAGAGCATGGTATGAAAGATTACATAGCTATGTTACTCAGATTAATTTCAAAAGGGCTAATGACAACAGCAATTTATACATCAAAGAAGGATCAGATAACAAAATTGTTTTGGCAGAAATATTTGTGGATGATACTGTGTTTACAGGAAATGATGATCAGTGCAAAGAATTTTTAGAGCTTATGAACAAAGAATTTGAAATGTCTATGTTTGGTTAGATAAAATTCTTTGTTGGACTTCAGATTCAGCAGAACAAAAATGGTATCTACATTACTCAGTCTAAATATATCAAGGAAATACTTAAGAAATTTGGTATGGAAGATTCAAAACCAGTTGGTACACCCATGTGTACTGGACTGAAGCTTACCAAAGATGATGATTCAAAAGAAGTAGATCAGACCTTATACAGATCAATGATTGGAAAATTACAGTATGTAGTACACACAAGGCCTGATATTGCCTTAGCAGTTGGAATAGTGGCAAGATTCTCGGCTAAACCCAGAGAAAATCACATGATGGCAATCAAAAAAATCTTGAGGTATTTAAGGGGAACTGAAGATTATGGCTTGTGGTATAAATTTGGAGGCAATCTAGATTTAAAAGTGTTTACTGATGTTGATAGGGCAGGAAACATTGATGACAGAAAGAGTACAAGTGGTGGTGCATTCTTTCTTGGCAAGAGGTTAGTATCTTGGACTAGTAAAAAGCAAAACTGCACATCCCAATCCACAACAAAAGTAGAATATGTTGCTATAGCAATAAACTGCTCTAATATTATATGGTTTAAACAGCTTTTGGAAGGCATGAAGGTTGAGATCAAAGAACCAGTTGTTATGTTTTGTGATAACACAAGTGCAATAAATATTTCAAAGAATCCAGTAATGCATTCCAAAACTAAGCACATTGCAATTAAATATCACTTTGTCAGAGAATTGGTGCAGGACAAGGAAATCAGATTGGAATATATTCATACAAAAGAACAAATTGTAGATATCTTCACCAAACCACTACCTAAGGATGAATTCTTGTATCTAAGAGGCAAGTTAGGGGTCACTCCCCTGTCCGAGGTTCACTAAATAAAGTTTTAGTGATGCATCAACCAGAACATGTTGAAGATCAATCAGTTGATGTAGCATAGTCAGGGAATCATTGCATATGAATCAATACATAAGGTACATTGATATTTACCAAAACTGTGTAAATTATCTTTGGCATGTGTTGTCAAAGAGGGAGAGTTTGCTGTCATTTCAAGAAATTTCTAAGAAGAATAATTTGAGAAGTTAAGAGGGAGAGTTCTCAGTCAAAGAAAGAAGTTTGAGGATGATGGGAATCAGAATGAAGCTAAGGATATGTTTCTTAGCTAAGGATATGTTTCTTACTCTTGGTTTATCTGTGAAATTTCATTATGCTATGACATGTTGTGTTGCCATCAATGCCAAAGAGGGAGATTGTTGGATACAATTGTCTGAGGACATTGTTGGATTAACTATGTGTTGTCTTTGATGTCACACAAATGTCATATCAATTATCACTCTCAGTATCTATCGAGTTCAATCGGTCAGCTAAGCGGTTCTCAGTATCTACCGAGCTCAGTCGGCCGGCTAGGTAGTTTTTAGTGTCTAAAGGAAACATGACAGGATAACAGTGTTAACCGAGCCTCCTCAGTTATCAAAGGAAAATTAGTGGTTACCGAGCTCTCTCGATCTCCAAAGGATGTTGCAGAATTCGCTGTGGTTACCGAGTTCTCTCGGTCACCGAAGGAAATCTTTTCAGGATTAATGTTTACTGAGCAAGGTCGGCCCTTTCAAATAATTTTGTTATTATAGTTTGTTTATCCCAACTGACTGTTATAATAATTATTAGTGCCGACTTGACAATCTAAATGATTATGAAATGGCATATATATATAGAAGGTCAAATGGTGAATAAGAGATATACATCATGCAGAAATCATTTTGAAGAAAGGTGTGTGCAAATTTTGAAGGATGGTCAGATATCCTTGAGGAGCAGCAAAGATTTAATTGAACAGTAAGGATCTAGTGAAACAGAACAGAGATCTATATTCAGCAATTCAGTTGCAGGTTATTTCATTGCTACTCTCTAGCAATTGTAGTAGTGATATCAAAATCTCTTAACCGAGTTGGTTTAACAACCGTTTTGTAAATCCTCTAACAAGGTAACAGTTCTATTGAATTGTTTCAAGACCTCTTACAAGGCCACTCCTAGCAGGGTGATTAAATCCTCTAACAAGGTCACACCTAATAGTGTGTTTTGTAACCTTTTACCCGGTTGGCTTCTAACCGGGCATCACTTCAGAAGAGTGAAAAATAGTAACTAGTTACATTGGTGGTTTTTCCCATATTGGGTTTCCACGGTAAATCTGGTGTCTCTTGTGTTCATGTTATTTTCTTTATTCATGTAAGTTAATCAATGATGAATGCTTAAGAACAGTTTAATTATTACACACTTCAAGGATCAAGTTTTCAGCATTTCTCTGTATATTTACCGAGTGGCACAGTAAATAATTTGTTAAGATATTTAAGGCATCAGTGGTAATATTTTGTGGTTAACTGATTCACCCCCCCTCTCAATTACTGCATCTATATTTCCAACAGTTGTATGTTACTAGTTGAGTAGGAGGCCATTTAGAGGGGTCTTAGGAGACTTCCTAGGTTGTTCACCCACTATTTACTCTTAGAGACTTACTAGGATTGAAAAAAAATTTGGAGACAAAGCTTAGGATAAAGGGAGAGAGCTCTTCTCAAAATCTTCATTACCTTAAGCTTGGAAATCAGTTGGTGCTCATACTCTTTGTTTTTATGCAAGGTATTGATGGAAGCTTGGATATGCTCTCATGGATTCCTTATGATTTTTTTGAAAAATCCCATTGATGTTCATGGGTAAGTGCACCAAGATGGTGTTCAAAAAGGGGTGTATAAGTGGCCACTTTTTTTTCTGAAATAAAGTAAACCTAAACTTGAAAGAGAAATTGGAGGGTCTTGCACTCAAATTTAGAAGATTTGTAAAGAATAAGAATTGTACTACTCTTAATGTAGTTTCTAAACTAATGAAGTTTTTTAAAATGGATAATATTAAGAGGTTCAAACCCTCCACGCATGAAAACCTATTCCTAATTTTTTCAGAAAAAAAATAACATAGTTGTTTCCATGTGCTCAACAAAAGATATAGTTAGATTTAATATTTTGAAAAACCATTTGGTAGGATGGTAGGTAAGAATGAGATCAAGAAGTTTTGTATTTGTTCATAATTTTTTGTTGAGTACTTTTTTTATGATATTTGGAAGTGACCGCATCCTGAAAATATGGTACTTATTCGTACATTGGGCATAACTTGCATCAAAATAATAAAAAATGCAATCTTCTTTTTTTAAAAGTGTATATATTCAAGTGTAGAACATTAATATGTAATTTATTTTACAATTGGTTGAGTAGATCAAAAATTATTAAAAAAATGGTAGACATATGTCTGTGAGGTTTGTCAAGACACTGGTAAAGAAAATTAAATTTTACTATGTTAATGTTGTCCAAAAATTGAAAAATTTATATGGTTAGAAAGATAAGATGTGTAATATTATGGTGGTAATTTCAGAGATACCCTCTTGATCATTTGTAATCCTGATGAGGATGAAATCGAGAATTCATGTTGGAAAATGAAAAATGTGTAAAGGGACTAAAATGGTGGGAAAATCAGCTTTCAAGCCTCAAGCTCATTTACCAACTCTTATACCAACCCTAAAATGCATACCGATTTTTGTGTGCATCATAACCCACTCAGGTTTTGAAAAGCAATTCAAAATTTTCAAAACTCGTACGTGTTTTGTAGATGTAAATAAATGTAATTTATGTTTTACAAAACATGTAGGGTTATGAATACATCAAAACACATGGTACTAAATTAAGAATACACTAAATTTATGTATATAGTATATGTCTATGTTTGTATATATGCATATCTATAGCTTTATATACATATAAATGTGTGACTCTTCTCTCTCTCTCTCTCTCTCTCTCTCTCTCTCTCTAGGTTCTTATTTTAAAGACCCCATACAGGTTGTGGAGAAGTAGAGTTGAACCTCTAATTTTTCATAACCCGTACAGGTTATGAGGAAATTTTAATGTTGGTTTTATGTTTCCATAACCCATACGCATTATGAGAATATATATATAATATATTCACAAGAGCCTAGAAACTAGCACTACAAGTTGTTTGAAGGTCCCACTGCACTATTTGGCATAAGTTTTTGGGACAATAACCGTCAGGTTTTCATTTTTTTTGTCAATTTTGCTTTGAAATGATTGATTTTTATTTTTATTTTTGTTTGTTACTTTAGATTTTAATAAAATGATGCTCATTTGTTGTTTTTCTTTCTATTTGATTGTGGATTTTCATCATAATGTTATGTACATAAGATGATCAATATTAATGTAATAGGAAAGAATAAGAGAGGAACAAATGAACAATGAGAGGTAGAAAAGATAAAACAAAGGGAGCATATGAGGAGATTGCATGGAGGTCTGTCATCTAATGCACCTAATGATAGTGATGAACATGAAACAATCTAAATTGACATGATAAATGTACCTAATGCACCAAATAAAAATTATGATCAACATGCACCAATTCAAATGCACATGACAAATGCACCTAATGAATGCAATGACCATAGTCCAATTCAAATCAATGTGATGAATGTACCTAATGAATTTGAAGAATATACACCACTTCAATTTGATGAGATTAACACATGTAATGCACATAATGAAAACTAAGAGTGCGCATGTATCTTAACACCTCCTAGAATAATTTGTAGAAAACCAAAGTTTCTAATTGACATTGATGAAAATATTGTGAGGCCAATGCATGATAAAATTTCTGAAAGAACCTGTAGAAGTATGATTAAAAGAATTGGAATAACTATTTTGAAAATTTAAACCAAAGTGGAAGATGCCAATTAGTTGTTGAAATGATTAAAAATCTTAAATTTAGAGAGACAATGAGAATTTTGGGGTTAAGAACAACTAAAATAGTGATGAAAGAACTATTGTGAGAAATATATTTGATGCATACCAAGCCATTGGTATGAAAGAACGTACAAAAGATGTTAATGTTACTCTATATGTCCTCACATCAACCATAATGGGAAAGGAAATGAAAAAATGTCATTTAATAAGAAAAACAAGAAAGCCGGTAAGGATAAGTAGAACAACATTACGCAATTCCTTAGAGAGGACAGAGAAAATTGTGTATCCTAATAATAATTCTCTTTGGGCATTCTTGGGTAGACTCCCATGGAAGGAAAAGGTTATTGTTGATGCACTAAGAATGTTAATTGACAGATTTTGGCATGACAACACAGGGGTTTCACCCAAACAAAGAGATGTTGTTAGAAAGAGAATTTGACTTAGAAATCATGAACCACATCCCAAAAACTATTTATACATGACTCAAACATAATTTTATGAAATGTTTCTTCAAATATTTTCTCATATTAAAATTAGTCATAGATTTTTTGTGATGACAAAACCATTTTATGTTAAGATTAATCATGCACGTACTACGTTTTGTTGTAGGGTCCATGTGGAATTTTCCATGCATTATGATATTGATCATTATATATGTTGTAATTTTCACACTAACAATGTTTTGCAGGAATATGGTCTACACGCACTTCCTAAGTCATTGAGAGAATTTATTTCAAGTGTACTATGTAGAAGAGATGACAGGTACATTTATTATAAGATGATGTGTTTGAAAGGATTTTGTCCTACATGTGATGGTTTGCAACAATTTTCTAGATTCCTACATCTAGATAGCACATATGGAATTGGTAAGACACTAGTTTCTATTGGAAAATACAAGTCAATCACATATGGTGTTAAAGATGGAAAAGAATTAAAGAGGTTTCAATTAGTGAAAAGGGATATATGCGTAGCTAATTTTATGAAGACGTTTCAAGGGAAACTAATTTATGAGTACATAGGTCACACACAGAGCTAGGTGGTTAGATGAGAAATTAAATTTGAGTAAGGACACTTTCCCCCTCAGTACTATTGTGTCTATTGTTGATTTTTCTAAGAATTATACACTAAACCTCAAAATGAAGTGAAACCTATGTATTACCACTCTACGCAAGTTTTTACACATAGCATTCATGTGCATGCACATGATAGCATAGAGGAGGATAAAAAGGTTGTAAGAGAGTATCACTTCTATACGAGTGATGATCATACTCATTCCACGGAGTTTGTGCAAAGATTATTTACAGTATTCTATGATAGTTTAAGGGAAAGAGGTATAAGATATAACCAACACTTAATAGGGTTGGACAATTGTACTACACAATTCAAGAATGCAAGGATGTTCTACTGGTTGAGTAGGATGTGTGTGAAAAGTGGTGTACAACATTTTTTGAATTTGACTGAGGTAGGATGTAATGCCCAAAAATTCAGGCCAAAACACAACCAACAAATTTTTTTAAAAGGATAATAGTACCAAGTTTGTGATGCGGGTTAATAGGTGTCTATGACAAAGTTCATAGAGTCTGAAGGACAATATCTATACAATGTTGGTTCCCAAGGGATACTAGCCGATATAGTTTTAACAAGGAATCCAATCCAGAGAGAGTAGTTGTAACCGAGTTTCGAAGGGGTTATGATGAACAAATCATGATTAGACCACCCTACTAGTTACATCTAAAATTCATTCAGGAAAGGTCTAATTAGCATAATTATTTTAATTAAGATACTAAGTGGGAATTCAATATTAAAAGGTTTCGTTAATCAAATTTACAAACAATTTGTCAAATGCTAATCTATTAATCATATAGATCATCAAAGAGTAAAAGAATGTTACCTAGAATATTCATTGAATAATATTCTTATATATATAGATTAATAATTTCTATATATATAAATTAATGTCAAATTTATTATTATAATTAGATTGTCAATATATAAATATTGAATATAAAAATAAATAATCTATTAAACCAATAACCATAATTAAATAAACATATATTAATTCAATTAATAATTATAATATATTAATTAATTAATATATTTATTAACTAATTAATAAATTATAAAATATTAATTAATGGTATATAATCAATGATTATAATTAAATTATATATATATATATATATATATATAATTAATAATTATAATATATTAATTAATTAATATAATTATTAATTAATTAATAAATTATAATATATTAATTAATAATATATACATACTATATAAATAATAACATTGAACAAATTATAAATAAAAAACAAAGTTAAAATATTAACTACCCATAACACCCTACTCTATCTATCCACCTACCCCTATACTACCTCCCCTTTTCTCTCCCTTAATCCACGTGCCCAAAAAGGGGAAAACAAACATCTCCCTCATGACTAAGGGTGCGCCATTTAAGGGAGGAGGAAAGAGCAGTTAATGACGCATGGTACGGAGGGCCCACTTAACCCAATGCTAAGTTTCAAAAGCAAGGGAAATGAATTCATGCCCCAAAAAAAAACAGCGCATGTTCTAAGGGGAAAATAAAGTCAACAAAGGCTGGCGCATGATGAAGGGGGAAAGGGTTGTGGGTCCCACCCCAAATTCAACAAATCTTGTCCAAAACTCACGCTGCCCAAGGGAATCAACCAAACTATGTCATATGCTAGACAGGAGCATTAAATCTAAAGTGCAGAACATAATTTAATAAATGACAATGTGAGGTCTCCCATGCTCTCCGCCCTTTATGGGGAGTTAAGAAGTGTGGGATAAAATTTAGTATTTTATTGTTTAAAATTTTAAGTAGATAAACTATATTAATATTTTAATGTCTGTGGCATGGATTTGTATGAGATTTTTTTCCCATACAAAATTCAGAGATTTATAGGTTTTCATTTGCCACTTATTTAAATTTGTATGTGAAGTTTTAATTTCACTACACATTTATATAGTTTTTATTTTTACTAGTTTGGTTTAGGTGCATTGTAAGTGTTAAAGATGATATATCAATTTATCTAAATATAACATATAATCTTTTATGGAAATGAATCTAATGCTATGAATTGATCATAATACTCAACTAAATTTATTGCTTCTAAAACAATATGCAATATCAAGCTATCAAATTAACTTGTAAGAATAGAGAGAGGTAGAAATCTTATTCTTTGTTTGCAAAACATTTAACATATTTATACAATGATTTCCATGCAATATATACAATGTATTGATAACTCTCTTCTATTTGAAATAACCAAAACTCATTATAAATTATCCTTCTCTATCATAGGAGTAAAATAGAAATTTCTCCTACCATTACATTATACACATTGCAACTTCAAATAGAAATGAGTTTTGCATTTCAAGAATAACATAACTTTTTCATATACATTTGCACACTCAAATATACAATGAAGGATAGTATCAAAATAACATAATTTTCTCTCTTTCCATACGATATACAATTTCATAGTGCTCCAATAAAGAGAATGAAAACACTATCCAAATCGACAAGTATGCTCCTACTACAAGGAGTGGTTTCTTCATACACACACATCCAAGGAATGAGCTCCATCAAGCTTCATCTACATGGACCAAGACTTCAATACCTGCAATAAAAATAGGGAAGAAACCATGGGATGCTCACCTCCCATCCTAGGCCTCTCATGAGGCAACCCCCGAGCTTGGGGAAACAACATTAAATGGGATACATACACTCATACACAAACACTCACAAGAAAACATAAAATTATAAAAACTCAAATTCCCTCAAGGGTGAAACTAAGGAATTCCAAGAACTCCTTTTTGTGGGGTGTGGGTGGACAACCCATGGAGACAACCATTGGATTAAAAAAAACAAGGCCACACATGGACCCAAATATCACAATTTCATAACAAGGCTCACATGGCCAATCTTCCCTCCTTATACCCCCAATGCCTCATGGGCTAAATGCAAGATTACTTGGAGAAAATTACTCACCCAAGCTTCATCTTTCCCGACACATGGAGGAGACTCTACACATGGAGTTGCCTCCATTTCCCACACCCCTTCTTGATTGATCTTCCCTCCCAAGGGTGAGTGAATCCAAAAGTATACAACCCAAAGCCAATTACAAAGAAAACACATGAAATGCTTGCTCTCACCATGACCAACCATGGGGAGCTAAAACACAACAAAGAAAACAAAGCAAAGCTTCCTCCATGAGCAACCATGGGGAGCCAAAGAAAAACATGAACTCATACAATTACTACAACAAGAGTGAGAGCATATCCAACCTCAAGTCCAAATGCAAAATGTAGGAGAGTTTGAGCCCTTTTCCAATTTGCCAAGCTTTCTTTTCTCCTCTAACTTTGGTGATCTCTAAGGATAGAGAATGGGTGAACAACCCCAATGTTCTCCAAAATTCCACTAAAAAGACCTCTAACCCAACTCCCCAAAATCCTAGGGGAAAGCAAAGCCTCCCATTGGTTTACAAAACTCTAGACCTTACACACCCCTCTCCTCATAAAGGTGGTCCTTGGAGGTGGGTGAGCTAGGACTTCTCCAAAACAAGGAAGATGGTCATGAAAATACTTTTTGGGCCATATGACAAGATGCAATCTCGCTCAAAATTAAATATGCACTTTTGGAGGGGTCAAAAAGTCAATTTTGGGCTTCTCCCATATTGAAAATACCCCTAACCCATAGGTACATGGAATGGGTTAGTTAAAAATGCATAAAACCACCCCTTAAGGCCACTTTTAACCCTCTAAAACTCAAGATTAAGAGTATGCACGAAAATGGAAGACAGGGACTTCATTATGGGGTCCTATGACAAGTGGGTGTACTTAGGATTTCCCCCTAAGGCTTCTAGAATGCTCTCTCACTCAACCACATGGCATACCTTGATAACATTAAACACTAGTGTCAAGTGACACTTCACAAAATAACATTACACACAAGGTATGTCTAATTTGTCACAACACTTAACATTCCTACACACATACATCCAAATTACTGTTACGAATAAAATACTTTACAACAAGGCCTTGGGTCTCTTCATAGATGGGGCCTTGGCTTAACTGGTTGCACATACATTCAATGTGATTTCCGTGAATGTATTTCCATGGTCCTTCCACCTGCAACACCTCAATGCAACATCAGTAATTCAAGGAAGAAAACCAATACGAATAAACCTATAAGATATAACATCTTCAATTTAATCAAAATTCAATTGCAATTAGTCATGTAAGGTACATTTATCAAATCAGCTCAATTTCAACTGCATAATTCAATTCATAATTCAATTGCATAATTCAATTCATAATTCAAATGAAATCAAGATCATCCATAATCTATCATCATCATAAAATAATCATCAGGTTCTCATAACATGAAGATGATAATAAAGTCTAACATGATCAAATCCAAATCCACTAATCATGGATCCACATACAAAATCAACAAAAATATATAGTCTAACATGTCCATCATAACATAACAGTAAATCGAATGAGTCCAAGTATCTCAATAACATAATCAAAATGAAATGCAAGGTCTAGAAATCAGGATCACTATGTGGGACTAAGGTGGGCCTCACATAGGACATGGAAAGGGAGAGAATGATGGTGCAAGGGCATGTGTGAAAAGATCTCTTACTAGAGATGAATTGAAGTACAAAAGTGGTGCAGTGTTAATAGATGTAGAAACAATTGTGCAATGTTACGTGTAACTCTACAATGGGACCAGGTAATGCATATAACTCTATGATTTCTATATTGTTTTGGTTGATACATGAATCTAACATTGAAAACTATCTAGATTGTTGTACACTAACACAATCAAGCGACATGCATTAATTTAGAAGTTCAAATGCAACATCATTACCTATTTATACTAGACAATTTGCATACTTTTTCTCTTCATGTATGCATTTTGTGTGGGATGAATGTGAATAAAAAGAGTGGGTTGACAAATGGTCTTGTAGACCTTTGGAAACCCTAGATACATATTAACTTCCTAGAGAATTACAAATGAACCATTTTGAAGCATCACTAAATTTTGACCATGTATCAAACCTAGTTGAACTAGGTAATTTCTTGAGATTTCATAGGTTAAATCAATTTTAAATCTTGATTTTGGCATTAACTAATCCTTTTATTAAATGAAGGTCTTGTATATGTAGTAATTGCATATGAGAACAATAAAGAAGGAACAAATTATTTTTTGTGTCGTTGTATTGAGGCCAAAAAGAAATTGACAACTACACATTGATGGAGAGGGTATTCAGTACCCAATAGGATCCGATGTCACAGGGACATGTCTTAGAAGGTACCATTGTTGTGTCCAATAGTATTCATACCTATTAAACTCTTTTTATTACACTTTGCATTGATTTGGTTATCAAACTCTGTTGATGTTTGTAGCATTGCTCAGATAAATGATATTGACTATATGATTACTATGAGAAATGATATATATATATATATACACTATGAGAAATGATATATATATATATCATTTCTCATAGTGTTATATATATATATATATATATATATATATATATATATATATATATATATATATATATATATATATATATATATATATATATATATATATATATATATATATATATATAATTGATATTACTATATACATTGATATATATGTATATATAAAGTTAGATTTTAATTATTCTCATAATAACTAAATAGTTAAATTGATAAAATAAATATTAAATTATTATTATTATGTAAATATTACAGAAATTAATATTATACTTAAGAGATATTATATATGTGTGTGTGTATACATATAATCATAATTGTCATTATATTAATTACATAATAATGAATAGACATGTCCCATGAAGGGACATGTCTCTTCTTGACTCATTCTCAATATAAATGCAAGAGATTTTTGCATTTGGAAAACACATAAAAACATACAATGAGATAGTACTATTACATTTGCAATGATCCTAAAACTTTAACATGGCATCAAAGTCAAGTTGCAAATGTAAGAGATTAGTTTGTTGATGGTACATGTGTGACTGTCACAGAAAATATAGTCTCAGTAGGAGGACCATATCTCACAAATGCACTGTTGGATTTTTATAAATTTTGGATATGTTGGTGATAAACAAATTTAGAAGAATCTCACTAGAGAGATTGGAGAGAAAAATTCAGATTCAAAAGTTATGACCGATTGTGTACGAGTCTATACAAAAAATCTATAAAAAGAGCGAGGGTCCTTCTTTAAAAGCCTAACCACTTGAAGGGAGATCCGATCAAATTGAAGGTTTTAATAGTGTATAGAACCTTTGGATATTCAAGACAAGTCATGTGAATAATTCTAGTAATGTTTGAGAATGACGACATCATTCTTTGAATTTGTATGATATTTTCTATATGGTCTCACCTTACAAAATGAAATACTTGAAATGTATAAAAGATAAGTATTTCATGTTTTATTAATGCACATAGTTTTTTGAGTTTGTAATTCATGCTATAATATTGGTTAGTAAAATATTGTATGCTTATATCATTGGTATTTACAGTCGAGATAGTTTAGTGAGCTATTTGTAATCTCTCTCTAACATACCATTGGGACAAAAGTACAAGATAATTGCATTCAAGTGAGAAAGCACTTGATGCTTGAAAAAAAATTGATGATTGAGACTAGATGCAAAGGGAGTTTGATATTTCAAAAGAGGTCAATAAGTTGATAAACTTGAGCTTCAGAAGGAGTAGATGGTTCAGTCAACTTGTGAGAATCTTGATCATATTGATTGAGAGGGAGTTCACTATTGAAGGTGAAACATTTATGAGGTAAACTTGATATAATTGAGTATTATACTAATAAATCTTGAATGTTTTTAATGGGCCTACCCCTTATGTAAATCACGAGGAAGTGACGACTTCCAAATGATTATCACTTGTATTTGTAAAATTTATTGTAAGGTGATGATCTTACAATAAATTGACCTTCTAATAGACATCTTGTGATGGGTGAAACTGATCATAATAGATAGAACTTGTGGATAGAATTGCCGATTGAGCAAATCCACCTTAAAGCTTGAGTTTGTGGATAGAATTATTGATGGAGGCAATCCACACAAAATCTTGTGGATATTGCCGATTGAGGCAATCCACCTGGGAATTTGTGGATAGAATTGCTGATGGAGGCAATCCACACTAAAGCTCATGAGTTTGTGGATAGAATTGCCAATGGAGGCAATCCACACAAGAGCTTTTGGATAGAATCACTGATTGAGGCAATCCACCTAGGAACTTGTGGATAGAATCACCGATAGAGGAAATCCACACTAAAGCTCGTGAGTTTATGGATAGAATCACCGATGGAGGCAATTCACACAAGAGCTTGTGGATAGAATCACGGATGTAAGAAATCCACACAAAATCTTGTGGATAGAATCACTGATGGAGGCAATCCACTTGAGAGCTTGTGGATAGAATCACTAATGGAGGAAATCCATTCGAGAGCTTGTGGATAGAATCATCGATGGAGACAATCCACATATTGAGACTATGTCTCTATTGATTATATCATGAGGATGATGCCTTTATTGCTTACATCATATGATTGATGTTGTCAAGTGTCATAAGTGTTGACATTGGATTGATTTATCCTTCCTAGCTAAGAGGGAGTGTTGATGTTTGTAGCATCACTCAAATAAATAATATTGACTATATGATTATTATGAGAAATGATATATATATATATATATATATATATATATATATATATATATATATATATATATATATATATATATATATATATATATATATATATATATATATAATAATTGATATTACTATATACATTGATATATGTGTATATATAAAGTTAGATTATAATTATTCTCATAATAACTAAATAGTTAAATTGATAAAATAAATATATTATTATTATGTAAATATTAGAGAAATTAATATAATACTCAAGAGATATTATATATACATGTGTGTGTCTGTGTGTGTCTATGTGTGTGTCTGTGTGTGTGTGTGTATAATCATAATTATCATTATATTAATTACATAATAATGAATAGACATATCCCATGAAGGGACATGTCTCTTCTTGACTCATTCTCAATATAAATGCAAGAGATTGTTGCATTTGGAAAACACATAAAAACATACAAGAGATAGTGATATTACATTTGCAATGATCCTAAAACCTTAACAAACTCTATAAAATGTAGGTATCCTATCAAGAATTCTAATGCCTGGTTGTTTGAGGACTTTGAGACACATAGACATAATCTTCATTACTCTAACCTTATTGCTGAAACAAATATTCAATTGATTAAGGACATAATTAACACAATATAAGGGTTAGAGCTAATCCAGAATGCTCTCTTGACTAATTTTGGGCAATCTAGAAGAATGATTCTACAATATGGTAGAATGATTTTGATAATTATGTATATATCTTTGAGGTTCTCTATGTGCATATTTAGAGGCCAAATTTTGTACTTCAAAATGTAAACAAGATGTAATGTGCATAAATAGATGCCAAATTTTGTATAAAAAAGGGCTACCATGTGCATATTAGATGTTATTGTTTTATGTTAAAAAATGGCAATGAGTTGTCATGTGCATGTTAGATGCCAATTTTTGTATATAAAAAGTGAAATGAGCCTGCCATGAAATGAGATGCCAATTTTTATGTAAAAATAGGCAATGAGTTGTCATGTGCATGTTAGATGCCAAATTTTGTATATAAAAGGTGCAATGGGCCCAATTGTAAATATATTATTGAAATACATGTATTCAATCCTCTCAATCCCTACCTTTGAAGAATCTGGCATTTAGTTTTGAACTTTATCTTTTATTTTGTACGTTCAACAATAAATAAGTGTGCAATCTATTAAAAATTTCTTACTTAAATATTAATTACCATTAAGAACATGTTTAGACATCTTTTAAAAAATTATTATCTAAATGCCATAACAAGGATGTGACAAAAAAAGCTCATGTCATATGAGCAACATTTTCTATCTTTCAATCCATTCGTTGTGGGATCAATTCATCTTCTCCATTAGCTCCATTTGGTTGGTTAAATGATAGTGACAACTCCATCTCACACATAGATTCCCTCGAATGTTCACGAGCATACTAGACCAGAGTGTCCCTAAGGATCACTAAGCATCATTGGGAAAAGATATTTCTTGGGTCATATCTTAGATCTCATGTGAGGTATCAAAAAAAATTTAGGTTGTACATGACCATGTTATGGAGGCATTACACTTACCTATCTCTATTTTTGGAGATTCCCCTTCATTTTACTTTGGCATCCCTATCTCGGTTTATGCCAAAAGTTGCAATGTTGCTCAATTGAAATGAGAAACATTGGCTATCTTTCAATCCATTCTCTATGGGATTGAATCCTTTGTTCCATTAGCTCTACTTGGCTCGGTAAATGCTAGTGACAACCTCATCTCACACATGGAGTCCCTCCAATCTTCACGAGCACACCCGACCAGAGTGTCCCTAAGAGTCACTAAGAAACATTTGGAAATGATATTTCTTGGGGCATATCTCAAAGATCGTGCAAGGTATCAACAAATTTTTAGGTGCTACATGACCATGTTATGGAGGCATACATTTACCTATCTCAGTTTTGGGAGATTCCCCTTTTTTAAAAATTTGACATCCATGTCTCAGTTTATGTCAAAAGTTGCAATGTTTCTTAGTTGAAATGAGCAACATTGGCCATCTTTCAATGCATTCATCATGGATCAAATCATTTTCTCCATTAGCTTTGGTTGTCCAGTTAAATGCTAGTGACAACCCCATCTCACACACAGAGTCCCTCCCAATGTTCACAAGCACACCGAACTAGAGTGTCCCTAATGGTCACTAAGCAACATTAGGAAATGATATTTCTTGGGGCATATCTTAGAGCTCATGTGGGGTATTGATGAATCATTAGGTGCTACAAGACCATATTATGGAGGCTTACATTTACCTATCTCAATTTTGGGAGATTCCCTTTCATTTTAATTTCACATCCCTATCTTAATTTATGTCAAAAGTTGCAATGTTGCTCAACTGAAATGAGAATCATTGGCTATCTTTCAATACATTCACCATGGAATCGAATCATATGCTCTATTAGCTCTAGTTGGCTAGGTAAATGCTAGTGACAACCCTTTCTCTCACATGGGGTCCCTCCAACATTCATGAGCACACCAGACCAGAGTATCCCTAAGGGTCACTAAGCAATATTCATAAAATCAGGTATTTCACACTTTTCACAAACTTGTTCCAAGACGCAATCCACAAGAAATAGAAACCACATAAACTACCCATTAATATACATCTTCCTATGACCCTTATTTGGTCAATTAGGAAAATTTGACACAATAGACAAAATCTTTACATATTTTGGCTTTTTCATGCCTTATTACATCAACTAAAGTCACATAATTTTGATTATATTATTCATGCTAGAATGACTTTCATTAATATGTTTCGATTCTATATATTAAATAATGAATGTAAACATGTTTGATTAATGGCAAAAATTTAAGTTTTGAAGTGTAATGATATGCACATAATGAACAAATTGAATTGAATATTAGGTTTCATATATATCAAAATGAACAATAATCGTGTACATATCAAAATCACATAGATGCCAAATCAATAATAGTTAAAAAATGCAGCATGTTCCATGTCAAGGTCAATATATATTAAATACAAATATCGAATATATACAAAAATTGGTCAATCAATGACCACAACTAGATCTATATATATCTATCAATATATATGATTGTGTTGGATCATCAAAATTGAGTCTCTTCAAAGTAGTATGCGGCTCATTGGGTGTATGCACAATAACAATGCAAATGATAAATCATATATCTTATCTCCAAATACTATCAAAATAACTAAACACTAGACTGTAATTTGATGGCAATTGAATTATTGATTACCTCATCTCTTTCTTCTGCACTTGGGTTGTGTAGTAATGCTAATGGGATCCTTTGTGGGCAAGGAATCCTAACAAAATGAAGGGTCTGTAGGAAGTCACTAATGGATTTATAGTAGGTAAAAGACAATTAACACACGTTAATAACCTAAAGTTGATGAAAAACACTAAAAAAGTAAGATGCATGTACTCATATCTAAATCCATATGTTTATCATATACACACACACACACACACACACACACACACATACATACATACATACATATATATATATATACACACACACACACACACACATACTATACTATATATATATATATATATATATATGATGTATACCAGAGCCTTAGATAGCTCTCCTATACTCTTAGGAGGGATCATCGTTGATGAGCCGCTATAACCATTTCTTGTATGAAAATAATAACATATATATCATAGTCATAGAGGAAGGATTTCTTAGAGATTTTGAACAAACAAGAATGCAATTGAAAATGAATATAAAAATGTTACCTCTTCCCGCTCCTAAGCATCAGCAACATCTGGTGGCATTTGTTAATTCTATAAAACCTAATTATTGTTGTATATAGAACAAATAATACATGTGCATTGATCAGTATACATGTACATATTTAATCATAACACATTTCAACAAAAGAATGTAAATTGTACTAAATTATCTTTTGTACTTTGGGTGTCCTCGAGCATTTCTTTTTTTTTCCTAATGTCTTGGAGCCATGTGGGGTAAACCTAGAAGAAACCAAATTAACATAAGAGAAATGAATATGATAACACATAGGTACAATTAAAATTATAAACAAGAGGTGTAAAAAATATGATACCGGTAAAGCTCTCTAGGCTAAAGTTAACTATAGAAAGTGTCACATCATCAACTTTGGACATCTCAACCCCTGAAAAACCCTTTAAAACATCAAATAAATATAAATATTAAGAAAATATATGTTGAGACCAAGAAATTATTATATTTTTATAAACATTTAAAAACTATACCTCAGGTGTCAAATCTAAATGTGCACATCTAGTCAAACGAGCACTTCATGGTGTGCTCTATGAATCACCTACTACCACCCTGCAATGCATATTATTCATATATCAATTTAATTTTTTCTCTAAATAAAATTTAGGTGATTAAAAATAAATAACATGTCAAAACACAAATAAACATACATGTGCATGTCTCATAGAAAACACCATCGTCAATAGATCATTTGTGAGGGCCACATCATCAACCAAAAAATGTGGCATCTACTCCCACAATGTGTACACAAATGGGATGTCAAATCATCCTCATTTTCATCGATATCTACCCCGATACATATACCCTGACAGCTGAGGCACATATGCTCAGTGGGTTGGGTTGAGCCAAATGGAGCATTCAATGATGATGGAAGTGGTGCAGGTGTTGATCCACTCTCTGCATCAATTAACTATGTGTCATGCTCAATAATGACATCAGTTAATGATGTAGTTTCCTGAAGGGTCTGTATATAAATAGACTACTTCACTACTACTAGGACCAGAACATGAACTATGGGTTTTTTAGCTAGATGCCTCCTATGTTGTGGCTCTAACACCTTAATGAGGCCTAGCTCTATCCTACGTAGAGCCTCTCTCTCTATCCTGCAACTGTCAGATGTTAAAGTAATTTGGCTTCTCACTGAGGATAAACCTCACAATATAACTTTCTCAAAAAATATAAAGGCACCTCCCAATTATTACAGGGTGTTTGGTTAAAGACCATATACCACCTATTCCAAATGCAACTCTCATCCTATTATGAACACAACAATGTATGGTAAATTGATTCGTAGTAAACTTCTACGAAGTTAATACTTATAGGATCAGTGAAATGAGAACATGTGTCCTTATTTAAGTATCCTCTTTTTTTTCACTTGATCATATGGCAATCCATTGGCATAAAATGCATGACATCTATCCCTCCATGAACCCTCATGTTATAACCTCCTTAGAAACCTCATTCTCACTACTGGCCATTCATTCTAAGGAAGTCGCGAGGGATGAGTGGTGCTCAAAACTAGAGGGACCTGAACCTATTAACCAATATAGATATTTGGGCACTATATTGTTGAAGACAATTGGTAAGGTCCCCCTTGTGTGGCATTAATGTGGCCTATTGGAGAATGTGGGTTATTTGGATTTGGGTTTGGTGGTGGATTTAGGTTTGGCAGTGGGTTTTCTTATTGCGAGGGATACATTTGGAGGGTTCTCTTGTTGTTCATTTCCACCATTATCAATATTTTCAGGTGTTTGAAGAGGTATTTGTTGTCTCTTTCATGGTCGGGGATTGTTTTCTGAATCTAACATCAAAATAATTAAAAACTTAAATCAATTCAACAAACCCTACTCAATCGAAATTGAAACAAAAAAAATAAAAAAACAAATTCTTACCTGTTCGAAGGCATGGCATGGTTGCAAAATGAACAATATGGCAAGTAAATTCAATTACAACAATAACCCACTTGGGTTTTGGTGATTTCTCTTCCTCTTTTCTTCTCCAAACTCAGTTTTGGCATGAAGAGAATGAGTCAAAATATGGGTTTTTAAAAAAAAAACTATGATAGTCAAAATGTGTGCGCGTTTTGACTATCATAGTTTTTTTCTTTACAAAATGCATATAGGTTTTGTAAAGCAATTTTTTCTTTACAAAATGTGTAAGTGTTTTGAATTACATAAGGTTTTTTTAATTTATTTTTGTGGCTTCGCAAAGGCTCGGCTTTGCCAAGCCTATTTTTTTAAATTTTGAATAACCTGAGTGGGTTATGATTGTTTTTTTCATGGAGGTGGCCACTTTTTTGCACACCATCTTGGTGCACTTACCCTCATGGGTGTTTTGATTACTTTCTTGTTATGTGTTTATTTTAGTATTGAGTTTTATTGTTTGTTTAGGGAGTTGTCAAGGCACACTCACCCTTGGGAGTGAAGATTAATCTTGAGGGGTGAAGGGTTAGTGACAAACCCTGCTAGTATAGAGTCTCCCCATGTGTGGGAAGGATAAACATGGATCTTTTTTCTCCATGATGCCAGAGTTTTTCCTATGGGCATTTGGGGGCCATAAGGAGTTTTGTTCACTTGAAGCCATGGTTTTTTTGTGAGGAGGATTTGGGAAGGATGATATTTTGAGCCCATGTGTGCATTTGTTTCTTGTTATGTTCTTGGCTTCTCCTCTTGGATTTTTGGTCCACTTTCACCCCATGTTTAATGGACTTTTGAAGGCCTATGTGTATGCCTTGGGTTCAGGAGTTTTATGTGTGCTCTGTTTGAAAAGTTGTTTTAAGTATGTCTATTTGATGAAGGGTGCTCCCCTTAATACCACAAACACATAACAGAAAAAGAGAAACAACAACAATAATATGCAAGAACAGAAAAATTGGCTTCTTATTATCTCCACAAATGTGGAATTACAAACTTTCAGAATTACAATATGCAAAGCCACATGGGCATTCCCTTACAATATTCTGTAGGACAAAGCCTCGAACTATTACCCAGAACTATTCTGAACTGCCTAAGACAATAATACAGTCTTCCTTATATAGGCAATTATCCACCGCCTGGGAAGTTCCAGAATTTTAGCCAATAAGGCCGACCAAACTTAGAATTATTTTATTTGACATTTTATTACATCATAGTCAGCTCAAGATAACCTTTGAAACCCGAACAGAAATTTGAAGAAAATTATTTTTCTCGCCATTTCAGGTGGCCCAACTTCCGAAGACCATAAGTCATCACCAGTTGACCCGATCAGCTATTATAACCCCATTTCAAAAATGCCACAAAGCGCTCTACAGGCTTGACTGGCGCAAGCGCTTGTCACCCAAATTTTTGACCTCATTCGGGCCTCTAAAGCCTTCAAAACTGAGTTCAAAGTTTCTGTACCCTGCTGCCAATACCGAAAATCTTCAATATCTTCCAATATACACTTGATCTGGCAATGAAACTTTACTGGCAGACTTACATGACCAAAATGAACCTCCAAGAAAGAAATCAGATCATTCTGAGCACATGCAAAAATTACCAAAAATAGTAACTTTCCATAAATAGCAGCTCTGCACTAAAATAGCCCTTATTGAATATAAAACAGAAATATTTTTGGGTGATGCAAGATTGCTCTTACACCCAGGATGCTCCTGCATCACTATTTGTGCCTATTCACTCTTTACTCTCCTAGCTCGGGGGTGACCTTGTAAAGGTCTAGGTTGGGAGGTGATCCTCCATGGTCAACCTATTATTTCATGTTGGTTCTATGTTTGATTCCTATGGAAAGGCTTGGGATGCAGATTTGTGGAGATCTCCTATTTTATGAAATTCTTATGTTTTCTAGCCTTATGGCTAAGTATGTATTTTAGGATATTGTAAATGATGGAATTATGATGAAATTCAGAAAGTTTTAAAAATGAAGTTTTCATCAAGTTATCTCAAAGGAATATATGAAGGCTAGTTTTACTATACTCTTTGCAAAATTATGTGGACTTAATCTTTGTTTTGGAAAATAATAGATGTCGATTTATTGATGTTTAATTCATTATTTGTATAAAGAAAAGGTAACTTTTATGTTCCCTTGTGAAGAGAAAAAGTTTATTTTTATTAGAAGAATATTAGAATGAGAAAATGTTTATTTGAAATAAAAGATATAAATCATTTCTAAAGTGATGCTTTTTCTTAAGAGATCAATATAAACATGTGTTGTAATAAATATGTGTGTGTGTGTGTATCCAAATGGATTACACACACACACACACACACACCCATCTATATATATACATGCATAGTGATTATACATAATTTTATTAAACATAGTCTATTTATTGTTAAAGCATAAATATATCAATGGTTTTAAGCATATATATATAATTCATTTTATAGAAAAAGGAAGTTTCAATTTACATCTCAGAAATACAAATAACTTATTTAAAATATAAATCTATTAATAATAATCAATACGTTATGTAAATCATGAATAGAATGTAAAAATTAAAAACTAATGCAACCAACATTTTCTATGTTTTTTTTTTATGGATTTTAAACAAAAATAAATTAAATTAAAACAACTAGATGAAACAAAAGAAAAACAAACACAGTGCATGCCAAACCACAAGGTTTTGATTTAAGATAGCTTCATATATATGTATTCCTTGTAGATTTTTATCCATCCTCCATCAATGAAGAACTCCAAACCAGCAACCCGTAAAAGAAAAAAATGAATGGAGAAGATATTAATAAATTAAGAAACTAGTAGAAGGTGTAAATTAGAAAATCATTAGAGCTGAGAAATATGATATTATAGAAACATCTAGTGTATCCTCATAACTCTTAACTCCCTAAATGTGTTCACAAAATTCTCTAAAATGCAATAACTATCAAGGAATATTAGAAATAAATTTGATCATGGAAGCGACAAGAAGAGAGAATAAATACCCCTACATTCAATAAAATCAAGCCCATACCTTTACAAGTGGCAACAAGTCAAGTAAAGGTATTTTCATAGTACGTAGAAGAAAAAAATATAGTTTGAAAATTACTATTTCTCTCGGGCCATGACTCAATCACCAGAAAAAAATGACATAGGGTCGAAAACACACATGTTTCACCCCACGCGCCTACCACTCTTATCATTCTATGCACCTTAGTTTCAATTGCACAAGAGTAGTTTAAGCTGATGCGTTGATCTTACAAAGATTGATAGACCTATAAATATTTTGAGAATAAGGAAACTAGGACCCACATATTATGCACATCAGTGAAACAAAAAATAATGTTATGTAAATAAGAGTATCGACATAATATTGTCTATCGAGTTTGGCCAAAGTCACCCAACGATTACCCATCTTTCACCAATGATGAAAACACATAATGTTTTTGTATCGGAGAAGCTAGGATAATGTTATGTTGATAAGAGTTGTTGGCTTAATATTTCCTATTGAAATGGGGCTAAGGAACTCCTTCTGAATACCCATCTTTTACCAATGATGAAAACACACAATTGTGTTTGTATTAGAGAAGCAAGGGTAATGTTATACTGATAAGAGTTATCGGTATGACATTTCCTATTGCAATGGGGAAAAGGAACTCCTTCCAAACACCCATCTTACTCCAATGATGAAAGGGTAAAAGCACAATCAGGTGTCACCTTTTAGGCTAACTTATTAGCACAACTGAAATTTAGTATTTCTAACTAAAAATTAATTTTGGTCAAACATATGGTCTAGCTAGATTCATTCTAGCTAAGTTAGATAGTTGCTTTAACTTTTCGAATTGGAAAATATCTATTAAATGCAGTGTTTTATACCACTTTAGGTCCAATTACCATTAAAATAAAATTATTTCAAAAAAGTGTTGTTTTAATAACTCCTAATGTTTTTAATGATATTTTAAAAAAATACTCTTTTGTAGAGATCAGAGTCAAGAATATCCTCATATAGATTTTATAGTGTTTTAATTAGACATAGTTTATTGTAATCAAAAAATATTGAAAATAGGTATTTTAACAGTCAAGGAGATGTTGATTCGGAGAAAAAAAAATAGTAAATCATATTAAATAAATTTTAAAAAAATATGCTACACTAGAGGAGAGAGTCATCTTCAGAATATATATTTTCTTTTTTTTTTTCTTTTTTTTTGTTGGTAAAAGGCCGAGGCCAAGATTTTATTAATATTTTAAAAGTTTTTACATAGACCCTGCTCAGTGCAGGTGCTGGTAGGGAAGAGCGGGATGGAGAAACCCTCCAGCCTGGCCTGGGACCATAGTCCAGTTTTAATTACATAGCCTTTTAGGAGGCATCCCCTGCCTTTACATTATAGGAGGTCCATCCCTTCTATTATAGAAACCTCTTAAACACAGAGTTTGGACTATTGTTTTGTCCTTATTTGTATTTGTTGGAGCATCCCAATGTGTTATCATTCATTCTTGAGATTAAGTACACTGCTGATCCTTCCAAACTCGAATCCTTTATGCTTATGTCTGCAATCTTGGTTAGTATAACATTGCATATCATCTTATTAAGATATAGTTTGTGGGAAAAGACAAAAAAACCTTTCTTTCTTGAAGAATCCTGATATGAAAACTGCAACTACTATTTAGAACTATCATATTGGACTAAATAGCACCTCAATCATCTTACCTAACAGATCTTGCTGCTAAAATATTGTAGAAATTTATCTAATAATGGAGTGTAAGCCTAGAAAGTCTTGAGTCAATAACATTCTTACATCCAACCTTTAAAGAAGTTAAAACCAGAGTTACTCTGGTAGTCAAAATTCTAAA
>BSBK01014961.1:0-38212 GCA_027943335.1 Chamaecyparis obtusa | reverse complement strand
TGAATTACTCACCTTCGGGGAAAAGAAAAAAGAACACCTTTAAGAGGTCAAGATGGCTGATTTTTAAGAGGTGCAAGAGATTGTGGACAGGTTCTGCAAAGCTCATCCAAAAATCCTTCCAAGTCGATGAGCACCCAGTTTTTGACTGAGCCAAATTTTTAATGAAGGAAAAACATTTTTGTACACTTAGCCATTTTTGAAGACCAAGATTTTTGGTATTTCAGCCTTGTAGGATTTTTGGCCTCCGAAAGTTTGAAAGTTGTGAATAAGTTGTTGCAACACTTAACCAATTATTGAACTTCATTTTTTCAAGGTAATGGTTAGGATCCAAAGTTTTGGGGCATCACTGCCATTAACTCCAGTCTTCTCCAACTTTTTTTTTTTAGTCAGAATGATCACTTCCATAGGGTCGGTTCTACATGATTTAAGGGTGCCTTCTAGTTGAGTCGATAGAGAAGAGCTGCAATGATGAATAAAGGGCAGAACTACAAGTTTCATGAAGAACATGCACGAGTTCCAGACCTTGTTTTAAAGTATTTTTGTCCATAATCTGCTCCAAAATTGTAATGCACGAGGTTTAATTCCATGCTAGAATAGTTTAAACTTGTTCTAGGGATATTTTCTTTCATGTAAACACTAGTTTAGATTTATTTTGAGTTTTTATGCAGTTGAAACCCTAGCTGCAAAATTGAGAGCATGGGTCTATAAATTGTAATGAAATCAATGTAATTAAGGTCGATTATTATTGCAATACAATACATACAATTGGTGCTTCAATCATTGTGTGATAGATCTATTTTACCTTTAAAAAAGGGTACTAAATTATCTTTATTAAAATTATTTTGAACATCATTGAAATTTATTAATATTAAAAATAATCGTTGTTAAGTTAAAGACCTTGATATTATTCTAATTAGTGGGATTACATGTTAATTTTAAACTTATAGAGAAAATAGTTCATATATTCCTGTATCGTTTACCTTTAGATTTAATTTTTTTTAAATTGTCCTATTGATTTATACCGAGTTGTATTAGAATTAATTATTGAACTTTATCAAAATTTAAATAGAGGAAACTATAGTGAATTTATTATTATTGTGAAAAGTTTAATTTTGATTTGGTATTAAAGTCATTTAATTTTAACTGAATAAACTTAATATTGTTTTATCTTATATTCTTCTTTGAGATTTATAATTTAGAATATAGAATTTGTGGGTTTATTGTCAAGAGAAGCTTATTTGTATTTAATATTTAATAAAGGCAATGTAGTATTATTTTAAGTTGCTAATGTTGAGAAATTGTTTAACAATTCTTTTTATTAATTTAATACTAATTTGAAATTTGAGTTTTAGACTTTATGTGTTATTGAATTATTTTATTTATTTAATTGAGATTTATCCATGTTTTTCTTGTCTTTTTCCCTCTTGTTTTGGAAAGTGAATTTTTAAATTTATTATCTATTTTAAGTGGTTTGAAATCCCAAGACTTATTTATTGATTTTTGAGATATTTTAGGATTTTTATAGTTATTGTGGTTATTTGTATTTCCTTAAATATTGACTAGTTAATTATGACTTTTTCTTTTATTTAAATTAATATTGAGATTAAGAATGGCGGACGGAGGCTCTGGCTAGGGAAGCAACGGCTATAGCGGCTATGGCCATGGAGGAGGTGGATTTAGAGGGCAGAGTTACAGTATAGGTGCGCTTGGCAGGTGGCCCGTATATGGTTTTAACCAACAGAGGCCCTTTTCCTAGAGAATAAACAAAGTCTCTGTTAGAAAGTAAAGTCCATCAAGATAATTGAGAGGGGGGGGGGGGTGAATCAGTTATCAGATAATTATAAATTTTATCATCTTCAACAACATTAAACCATATAAGAAATATAATTACCAACCATAGAAAGATATTCATACATAATTACACAATAACACAAGATATGTTGACTAGGGAACCTCTTGATCAAAGAGTAAACCCCGGTGGGAATAATGCCCACAAAAGATGCACTAATATGAATATTCCTTCTGAAAGGATGGATTCTGTTAGGAGTCTTATGAAATACATTCAGTACATATAAATCCCTGTTAGGAGATTTTGAATCCCTGTTAAAAGATTCTAACCCTGTTAAGAGTTATGGAAGACAGAAGGACCCACTGCCCAAACAACTTCATGGTAAGATCACTGAACTCACTGTCTAAATAATCTTTTCATTATTCAATAGAATAATATGTTACCTCTTCTTTGACTATGCCAAACCAAACTCACTGCTACATCAGATCTCAATTTCAGATCTCTGAACTTCGCATGTCTTCCTTCATAATTTCGCTTTCACAACTTCATAATCAACAACTCTCATGCCACACTCTTACGACATATCACATCACACTCTCTCTATAAAAAAAGGAAAAACATTCCTTCCTTTATACCACACTCAAATAATTACAAATGAGTTAGCACACAATTACAAAATAAAAGATTCCCACACGCTACACCAAAATTACATAAAACTGTCGACTTCCAAATACAATAAATCTTCACTCGTGTGACTTCAAAGTTTGCATTGTCATCCACATCACTATCAATGTGTCTCTAACTTCCCTTTAATTGCACAAAGCCAGATTCCATCCCAATTAGGAGATATCATCCGATTTCCAAAAACCGCTACTCAGGAACACTGCCTGAATACTACTTCCACCAAAATGATCATAACTTTCATGAATAAAAGAATTATTGTCTACACTCTTAACCATAGACATATAAAATATCAAAGAGTATATCCTCAATGTTGCATAGCTCCAACTACAATATACCACATGCACTAATCAAAACACTGTCTGCTTCTCTACAAGTCTTCGGTAAAATATTGTGTTGACATCAATGACAATCATAGTCATGAATGCAACAACAACTGCTATAGAATGGGTGCCAAAAACTTTAGCATTCATTCCTAACAATCTCCCCCATTGGCATTGATGGCAACATAGATGAAAAACATCCAATGTTCCAAAAATCCAATACTGCAACACTACTTCTTCAAATCCTCTTCATCAATCAAATCTTGCTTCGTTATCCTGTTCAGTTCTCTCATATTATTTTTCATGCATACTTCTCCCCTATTGACATCAATGACAAAAATTTCATCACTATGTCAACAAAAACTCAATGTCAAAAGACACTATTCAGAAGAAAAAAAAACATTTACTAGAGTCCTCATGACTCAGCTCAGATACACATACTCCCCCATAGAGGAAGTGCCAACATCCAGTCTAGAAGAAAGATAGGGCTCATATATTACTAGACGGATGAAACCAGTTGCATCACTACTCAAAAGTAGGCTGGGGCATAACCCCAAGCATACCTCTTAGATACTCAAATGTATCCTTAGGCAAAGGCTTTGTAAATATGTTTGCTATCTGTTCCTTTGTGCTTATGTACTCCAGTCTGACTTCTTTCTCAACAACTTTCTCTCTTACAACGTGATACTTGATCTCTATATGTTTTGTCTTAGAATGTAGTACATGATTCTTAGACATACTTACTGTACTGGTGTTGTCACAATGTATAACAACAAGTTCAACAAACTTAATTCCAATATCCTTCAACATCTACTTCATCCAAATTATCTGGTTACAATTGTTTGTTGCTACTACATACTTTGCTTCTACTGTGCTCTGTGAAATACAATTCTACTTCTTGCTTAGACAAGAAACTAATCTTCCTCCAAGGAAAAATGCTCCTCCATTGGTGCTTTTCTTATCATCAACACTACCTCCCCAATCAACATCTATATATGCACATAGGGTAAAATCATCAGATTTTTCATACCTCAATCCATAGTCCATTGTGCCTCTTAAATATCTCAGTATCCTCTTTACTGCTGCATAATGTGATTCTCTAGGTTCAGCTTGAAATCTTGCTACAATTCCAACTGAATGTGCTATATCTGGTCTTGTGTGTGTCAAATACTGCAATCCTCCAATCATGGATTTGTATTTCTTCTGCTCAATTGTCAGTGTTTCATCTGTGCTAGATAACTTATGTCTAGTTACCATAGGTGTTCCAACTGGTTTACAGTCCTCCATTCCAAATCTTTTCAGCAAATCATTCAAGTACTTTGTTTGACTTACAAAGATACCATCATTGTTTTGTGTTATCTATAATCCCAAAAAGTATTTCATCTCACCAATCATACTCATTTCAAATTCAATCTTCATTTCATCAACAAATTTGTCACTAGCCTCATCTTCTCCTCCAAAAATAATGTCATCAACAAAAATAACTATAATCAACAAACCATTTTCAATTTCTTTTGTGTACAGATTGCTATTAGTTGTTCGTTTAGCAAATCCCAACTTTAACAAATACTTATCCAGTCTTGCATACTAAGTTACAGGTGCTTGCTTTAGTCCATATAATGCTTTCTTCAGTTTACATACCATGTCTCCTTCTTGAGTCAAAGGAAAACCTTCAGGCTGCTCAATGTATACTTCTTCTTCCAATTCTCCATTCAGAAATGCTGACTTCACATCCATCTGATACACTTTGAATTTCTTAAAAGTTGCATAGGCCAAAAACATTCTTACTACTTCAATTCTTGCTACTAGTGCAAAAGTTTCTTCAATTCCTTCTTGCTATGAGTATCCCTTACATACCAATCTTGCTTTGTTTCTTACAATTTCTCCTTGTTCATTCATCTTGTTTCTGAATACCCATTTAGTTCCAATTACATTCTTGTCTTTAGGTCTAGGGACCAATTCCCATGTCTTGTTCTTTTCTATCTGATCTAGTTCTTCTCTCATAGCATTAATCCAATCGTCATCTTCACAAGCTTCACTAGTAGATGTAGGTTCAATTTGAGAAATCAAACATAAATGTACCTTATTCCAAGTCAGAACTCCTCTATCCAAACTTCCAATAACTTTTTCAACAGGATGATGTCTTGATAAATACCTGTTTGGTGTCATAGTCTCAGATCTTGCTTCAACTTTAGATTCTTCTCTAGATTGCTCTCTGGTCTCTTTAGCATGATTCTCATTCAACAATTCACTGTCAGTCTCATAGAATAATTTAGTAGTTTCAGTGTTAGGCTTAGGATAAGCTTCTTCATCAGATTCATAATCAAGCATTCTTTCCTAAATTTTAAACTTTTCATCAACTTTAACATTTGCGCTCTCAACAATAGTTTTAGTTCTCTTATTGTAACATCTATATGCTTTGCTCTTCAAAGAATATCCAAGAAAAATACCTTCATCACTTCTAGGATCAAACTTTCCAATATCATCATCTCTCTTTATATAACATTTGTTTCCAAAAATTCTAAAATACTTAACTAAGGGTGCATGTCCAAACCATAATTCATAAGGTGTGTTGTATGTGTATGCTCTGATTTGTACTCTATTCATTGTATATACTACTGTATTCACTGCTTCTCTCCAAAATGTCTTTGCTAAATCATTCTCAAATAACATAGCTCTTGCTGCTTCAGTCACTAATCTATTTCTTCTTTCTGCAATACCATTTTGTTTAGGTGTTCTAGGGGCTGAAAACTGTCTCTTAATACCATTCACTTCACAAAAAGTGTTAAACTCTCTAGAAGTAAATTCACCACCTCTATCAGATCTCAAACATTTAATCTTCATTCCAGATTCATTCTCAACTTTGTTCTTAATGATCTTAAACTTATCAAATGCTTCAAATTTTTCTTTCAAAAATGCAATCCACATCATTCTTGTAAAATCATCAACAAGAATCATAAAATACCTTTCTTCATAGAATCCTCTAGTCCTAGTAGGACCGCTCAAGTCTGTATGAACAATCTTCAACTTCTCTATCAATGTGAACTTCTTACTAGGAAATGAACTTCTCTTATGCTTAGCCATCACACATTCTTTGCAAATCATGTTAGTAGGCTTCATAATTTTAGGCAAATCCCTTACTGCAAGTGTAGTACTCACTTTCACAATATTATCAAAGTTTATATGACAAAACCTTCTATGCCATAACCAACTATCATCAATCTTAATAATCAAACATGTCATCTCAGTAGGATTAAACTAAAATACATTACCTTTGGTTCTAGATCCAGTTCCAATCAGATTTCCATCTTTATCCTTTATCACACAAGTTTTCTCAATAAACCAAACTTGATATCCCTTATCAACTAACTGTCCAACACTCAAAAGATTATGTTTCAATCCATCCATAAAGTAAACATCATCAGTATTAGTCTTTCCATCAAGAGTAATAGATCCTATACCTTTAATCAAACAAGGTGCATTGTTACCAACTCTAACAACTCCTCCATCATAATTGTTAAACTTTATGAACTTTTTCATATCTCCAGTCATATGATGTGAACAACCACTGTCTATAATCCAATCAACTTTCTTTTCAACTTGGGAAACTAAGGCTTTTTCTTCCTTAACATTAGTTTCAGAATTTTCTTCTTTAATTGCTACAAATCTTATTTCATCATTATTCTCAGTATCACTTTCACTTAAAGTTCTTTCAATATTAGCTTCAAGGTCTTCATCATTAGCATAATAACATTCCTTAGATCTTCTAGGCTTGAAATTATTTCTGTACTTCTTAACTCTCTTAGGACATTTAGATGCAAAATGACCATATTCTTGACAAGTCCAACATTTAAATTTTTTTTTACCGTTTGGTTCTCTTTTCACAAGCAAGGCAATACCTTCTTCAATCTTCTTGTCTTCTTCATTTCTAGATCTATTGCTCCCAGCATAATCTCTACTCACACTGATGCTTCTTAACAATGTAGGGCGAACACTAAGAGCATTGAATGTTGTCTCCATTCTAGGTAAGTCTCCTGATAACCTCAGGTTCATCTCTGCTGCTTCCAATCTTCCAAGAAGAGTCTCTCTTGTAAAGTTTGTAGTACAAGGTATAACTTGTTCAATCATTTGTGTTGTTTGCTTAAATACAAGAGTCAATGTCCTCAGCATTTTCCATATCACTTCATTCTCTATCTTTGTTCCTCCACAAGATTTTATCCTTGCAACAATTTTTGACATTCTACCAATATAACTTCTAACAGATTCATCTTCCAACATTCTTATATCTTCAGATGCACATATCCAATTATGTAATCGAACTCTTTTTGCATGTTCATCACCTTCAAAAGTAGAGTGCAAAGTTTTCCAAATTTCATGAGACTTTTTCAAACATTTTACCTGACTATATTCATTCTTCGGAAGTGCTGTCAAAAGTACTTCTCTTGCAAGTATGTTACACATGAATAGATCTCTCTCTTCATTAGAGAATGTCTCAAGATCATCTTCTTCAATGATAGTCTTATCATTCTTTGTAGTCAACCAATAACCTGGTCGTAAACATAGTAGATGTGTCTTCATCTTTTCTTTCCAACTGTCAAAATTTATTCCATCAAACTTAGGGCTTTCTTTCCTAAAATTCGCCATGGATCTCCTTAAGCTGTTAAAATTCTCTTTCAAGGACCTGCCGCTCTGATACCAATTGTTAGAAAGTAAAGTCCACCAAGATAACTGAGAGAGGGGGGGGGGGGGGTGGGGGGGGGTGAATCAATTATCAGATAATTATAACTTTTATCATCTTCAACAACATTAAACCATATAAGCAATATAATTACCAACCATAGAAAGATATTCATACACAATTACACAATAACACAAGATATGTTGACTAGGGAACCTCTTGATCAAAGAGTAAACCCCGGTGGGAATGATGCCCACACAAGATGCACTAATATGAATATTCCTTGTGAAAGGATAGACTTTGTTAGGAGTCTTATGAAATACATTCAGTACATATAAATCCATGTTAGGATATTTTGAATCCCTGTTAAAAGATTCTAACCCTGTTAAGAGTTATGGAAGACAGAAGGACCCACTGCCCAAACAGCTTCATGGTAAGATCACTGAACTCATTGTCCAAATAATCTTTGCATTATTCAATAGAATAATATGTTACCTCTTCTCTGACTATGCCAAACCACACTCACTGCTACATCAGATCTCAATTTCAGATCTCTGAACTTCGCATGTCTTCCTTCACAATTTCGCTTTCACAACTTCATAATCAACCACTCTCATGCCACACTCTTACCACATATCACATCACACTCTCTCTATACAAAAAGGAAAAACATTCCTTCCTTTATACCACACTCAAATAATTACAAATGAGTTGGCACACAATTACAAAATAAAAGATTCCACACGCTACACCAAAATTACATAAAACTGTCGGCTTCCAAATACAATAAATCTTCACTCATGTGACTTCAAAGTTTGCGCTATCATCCACATCACTATCAAAATGTCTCTAACTTCCCTTTAACTGCACAAAGCTAGATTCCATCCCGATTAGGAGATATCATCTGATTTCCAAAAACCGCTACTCAGGAACACTGCCTGAATACTACTTCCACCAAAATGATCATAACTTTCATGAATAAAAGAATTACTATCTGTGCTCTTAACCATAGACATAAAACATATCAAAGAGTATATCCTCAATGTCACATAGCTCCAACTACAATATACCATGTGTGCTAATCAAAACATTGTCTGCTTCTCTGCAAGTCTTCGGTAAAACACTGTGTTGACATCAATGACAATCATAGTCATGAATACAACAACAACTGCTACAGAATGGGTTCCAAACACTTTAGTATTAATTCCTAACAGGCTCTTCTTATGGTAGGTGGAGAAAGGGTTTAATGGCTTCGATCCCTCTAGATGGGGGTCTTTGAATGGATCGAATGGAGTTTTCTCTTAGCATTTTAACCTTGCTCAAGCGGGAAGACAAAGAGGTTCCTATCAATTTGGATGGGTTCCCCCTAGACAAAACCTCTCTCTTCAAAATGGTTGGCATGGGAAGAATAAGGAGAATCAGTCTTTGTATTCAGGTAATAAGCCTCCCCCTAGGTTCCAGCATAACAACTTTCACTTCAACGAGATTGAGCATAAGTTTTGATGCCCCAAAACCTCGGCTTCATCTCTACGTGATAACAAAGCTGACACTTCCAATCCTAAGGTAGGTAAGGATTCAAACACTAATATTGTGTGTCATTCCTCTTCTTTGTTCATAGACAACTCTGTTTGTTTAGATTCAGTTCATAGGCTGTAGGAAAGGGCTTTGTTTTTTAAATAGTTAGGGCCTTGGCCATCTATTGCTAAAATTCAAAGATGGATTAAAGATATCTGGGGTGAAAACTATGAGTTGAAAACCCTTTCAAATGAGTTCCTTCTTGTTATTTGTCCCTCGAAGATGGAGAAGGATTCGGCTCTTAGTGGAGGCCCATATATGCTTGATGGGTTTGGTATTTATATTAGAGATTAGCAACCTAACTTCAACCTTGACACAGAGGAAGTGGAAAACATAGCGCTGTGGCTAAAGCTAAAAAACCTTCCATGGGAATATACAGATGAAAATACTTTACGGACTATTGGGGAGTGCTTTGGAAAATTTATTTCTGTGGATCAAGTTGTGGATGAGCATGACTTCTATATGTACTCAAAGCTGCTTATCCTTATTCAAAAATGTTATCAGATTCTGGATTATGTCACTTTAGGTTCTGCATTCAGTTCTTGGAAGCTCAAGATTGAAGTTGACGTTGCTACTCCAGACCTAGTTGCCATGAAAGGGTTGGGTAAAGGTAAAGGTCTGGATTGCAATAAATGTTTGGACTGGATCATTTCTACCGAGGAAAGAAGAACCCGCTATCCCCCTTGGGCTATTACGCATGAAGAGGAGATGATTTTAAATAAAAGTTTAGGGGAGGCCCTCTTCCCGTCTCTTGGTGATGGTGCATCTGTCCCTCTGGCAGATCTGCAAAAGTCCTTTCTGCAAGATTTGTCCTCTCAACAAGTAAAGGGAGACAGTCCACTATCTACTCAAGTAGTAAAAGAAACCCCCTTTTCAAACTTTTCGATTATGGAAGGTGGGGTTGAAATTGGTGTGCTAGATGGTGGTAAGCAATTGGAGCTAAATCTTATAGTTCTTGATTCATGGGAGAATCATGTCTCCACACCGAATAGGCTCATGGCTGGTGATCTGGATAGGGGCTGTCACCCTGATACATTTAATGATTAAAATTTGGTAACATGCAGCTTTGAGGCTCTCCAATAGGACCCAAACTTAGATTCCTCTAATCACTTTAAGGATATACAAATTTCCCCTATTAGAAATCTGGAAAAATCCATGGAGGATTTGTAGGAAAATACAGATTTGAACTGGCTCACTGACTCGGAGGACAACTTTTAAGAGGAAGTTAAAGACACTAAGGAGTTGGGGTTACATGATCAGTTGGATGTGGTGGAGATCAGATCTATTTTCTAGACTCCCTCTTTAATTCTCAAGCCTAATGTGAAGGAGAAAGGGAAAAGAGGTCCTAAATCTACAAAAGTCAAACTTGCTTTAGCTGGTAACACAACAAACTAGTCAAAACTATTGAGATCAAGAAGAGGCTATACCTCTTCTCAGAAGCCATGAAGCTCCTTTCATGGAATGTTAGGGGCTGCAATGCCCCTGACAAGTGGTGTTTGGTCAAGAGGTGTCTTGACCAAACCCAACCTGATCTAGTTTTTCTTCAAGAAACTAAGCTGAGTGGTGATGGAGGTTTATCCTTTGGTAGAAAATTTGGTAGGTGGGGCTGTCTAATACTGAAGGCAGATGGTGTGTCTGGTGGATTGTGTGTTCTTTGGAAAGAGTCAAGCTTGCATGTGAGTTTTTAGAGGATGGTGGTTTTTGGCAGTTGATTAAAGTTGTTTCCTTTCAATTAAATATGAAATTTTTGGCTTATAATGTATATGGACCGTGCAACCCAAAGTTGAAGCTACAGCTATGGCGTTCCTTATCTTCTTCTTTGGAGTCCCATAAGGATTCTTTAATTGTCTTGGGAGGAGATTTCAATGCCATTCTTTCTCCGAATGAAAAAATGGGGGGTAAAGGATGGCTTAGCCAGAGCCAATAGGACTTTGCAGATTTTGTCTCTAAGAATGATCTACAGGATTTTAATTTCAACAATAGGATTTTTACGTGGACAAATAGACATGATGGGTTCACTAATATTGCAGAAAAATTAGATAGATTCATGCTTGGTGGGAGATGGGAAGAAACCAAATGGATGGGTCAAGCTGAAATTCTTCCTATCTCCGTTTCTGACCATTTTCCTATCTGTTTGAGACTTGTAGAGGATGCTACCCTGGTGCGAGCCCCCTTTAGGTTTGAGAAGATGTGGTTTCGTAATATAGATCTCTTGGACATAATCAAGGATTGGTGGGTTAATGCTCCAAGATGGTCAGGTAATTGTGCTTTCATCTTTTAAAAAAAACTTCAATTTGTTAAAGAAAATCTGAAAGTCTAGAACAAAGAAGTCTTCAAGAATATCTTTGTGGAAAATTTTTCTTTAGAATCAGAGTTAACCTCATTAAATGAGATCATTGTAAGAAATGGTATGGATAGTGATGTTTTTAACAAAGATAAAAATCTAAAACGTAAATATTTTGATGTGCTAAAAGCGGAAGAAACCTTTTGGAGACAGAAGTCTAGGGAATTGTGGTTAAAGGAGGGGGACAGGAATACCAAATTTTTCCATAACTCAGTTAAAGGTAGAAGAGCAACTAATAAGATATTTTCTATTAAGCATAGTCAGGGCCTTCAACTCTCAGAGCAAGATCTTATTAACAAGGAGGCGGTAAGATATTTCTCTAGCATTTTTTCCAAAGAGGAGGTGAATTTTCTGGTTGATTCTGAACTGTTGGATGTTATTCCCAAGTTAGTTTCAGATGCTCAAAATCAGAGTTTACTATGCCCAATCTCAAAATAGGAAGTCAAAAGTACTTTATTTAGTATGGGAAGTGATAAGGCTCCTAGTCTTGATGGATTTCCTATTCTTTTTTTCCAAAAATCCTAGTCTTTTCTTGGCAGTGATTTGTGTAAGGTGGTGGAGGAATCAAGGAGAGGTGGATTCATCTTTAAGGATTTCAACAACACCTTCCTTGCTTTGATCCCCAAGAAGGGAAAGAAAGAATCCTTTGCTGATTTTAGACCTATTGCTCTTTGTAACACAGTCTACAAGGTGATTGCTAAAGTGATAGCTAACAGACTAAAGTAGGTGCTACCTTCTATCATTTTAGAGGAACAAAGTGGCTTTGCACTTGGTAGATCCATTTATGAAGGCATCATTATTGTTCATGAGGCTATCCACTCGGTTAAGACTGGGAAAAAGGTAGGTATGATGATTAAAATTGATATTAAGAAGGCTTATGACAATGTTAACCGATGCTTTTTGATGAAAGTTCTTAGCAAGTTTGGTTTTGACCCCATTTGGTGTCAGTGGGTGTCTAGTTGTATTTCCTCTTCTCATCTCTCTATTCTGGTAAATGGTAGCCCTTAGGGGTTTTTTGAGACATCCATAGGTATTCAACAGGGTGACCTCCTTTCTCCTTTCTTGTTCATTATTCTTGCTAAAGCCCTAGGCAGATCGATTCAGAATGTGGCTTCTGCTGGTTCGTGGAAAGGTATCCAAATTGCTCGGGGTGTTGACCCAGTCACCCAATTACAGTTTGTTGATGACACATACCTAATGGGGAAAGCCTCAGCAAGAGAAGCTAGAGTTATCAAAGCTACTCTTGATTCCTATAGCTTGGTCTCTAGACAATTTATTAATTGGGAAAAGTCAGAAGTGTTCTTTTTTAACACCCTTCCTTTGACACAACAACATATTGTTAGGATTTTGGGAATGAAGATTGGCTCTCTCCCTAGCAAATATCTGGGTATCCCTTTATTTGGAGGGGATTCTAAGTCCAATTTATGGTTGGATTTAGTTGATAGCTGCTTGAAGAGAATGGAAAGTTGGAAAGGAAAATGGCTTACTTATGTAGGTCGCATTCTTATGTTGCAATCAGTTATTTTAGCAATCCCTATATTCTCAATGAGCTGCCTTAAGATTCCTATGAAGGTTCTTAAGTATCTTGAACAGAGGATGAGAAAGTTCTTTTGGAAAGGTGGTCAAGAGGAGGAGAAAATTATGCTTATTTCTTGGGACACTATTTGTACGTCTCAAAAACATGGTGGGGCTGGTCTTCAGCAATGGCATTTGGTTAATAAAGCCTTGGGGGTGAAATTGGTATGGGAAATTTATACTAAATTGACTTAGCTATGGGTTCAAATTCTCAGGGTGAAATATTTAGATTCTATGGAGAACAATCGTATTCTTACTATTCAAAACCCTCCAAAAGGCTCAGCCATATGGAATTTTATACTAGAGTGTAGATCGGTGATTTGTGAGCACGTGTCTTGGCAGCTTGGGGATGGTCGGGATGCATTGTTCTAGGAGGATTCATGGGATGGGAATCCTATCCTGGAAAATTTAGTTGCTTCAAGAGAGGTTATTGATTACTTCTCAAATCTTTGGGGGACTAAGGAGCAGGATAATATGGTGTTGAAGGAGGAACCGGTTGGGCTGGCATGGAAATGGAAAGAGTTACCTTCCATAAGAATTAGTGAGGCATTGTGTCTTACCATGAAGAGTATTTCAACGAGCGGGCAACTTATTTATTGGAGGCTAAAGATAATCTTATTTGGTGTGCTGCGAAGAGTGGTCAATACTCTACTAGAATGGGGTATAAACTTATGATGAATGTGAATTGTAATAGTGACTAGCCTTACAGGCTCTGTTGGGACAAAGATTGTCTTCCGAAAGCTGGGGCTTTTTCATGGATGGCTATTCATAGAAAGATACTTACTGGGGAGCGCAGGAAGAAATATGGTTTTGTTGGGCCCTCTATGTGCCCGATGTATAGGAAGGAGCAAGAAGATGTGGATCACCTTCTAGTCCATTGTGACTTTGCTTATAGGTGCTGGGAGATGGTGAAAAAGTGGTTGAATTTTCATGGTCCACTCCCTTTCTTAGTGACATATGTGTTTAAAGGATGGAGATCTCATCCTACTAAATCCGCTCTATCCAAGATATGGATTATCTGTCCTTCAATTATCATCTGGGAGATTTGGAAGGAAAGAAATAGGTGCATTTTTAATGACTCTTTTGAAAGTGTGGAACGTGTCTGTAACATGATTAATTTGTCTATTAAAGAAGTGATGAGTTCAGCAGTAAAGACACTTAGTGCTGACACAATTTTTTCCTTAGCTGATGGTCTTATTCATAAGTAGTGGTCGGGGATTGTGGTCAGATATAGATTGGATGGGATGAAGAAAGATGGGGCCAAAGCCTATAGAAAAGATGTGAAATGGAAGCCTCTAGATTCAGGGTGGGCTAAGATTAATTTCGATGGCTCATCTAAGGGGAACCTAGGAATCTCTGGGATTGGAGTGATCACTAGGAATGATAGAGGGGATGTTTTAGCTTATGCAACATAAAGAATTATGGAGGGAACAAATAATGTGGTAGAGGCGAAGGCTAGCTTGCTTGCAGTTAGAGTTAACCAAATGTTGAAAGTGGATAAATTGCACTTAGAAGGGGATTCACAGATCATTATAGAGGCATTGAAAAAGGGTCAATCTCAGACTTGGTTTATCAACATCATTATAAGGGAGGTGTGTCCTTTGTTATAGAGGTTGAGTGATTTTAAATTCAGTCACACTTTGTGAGAGGGAAATGTGGAGGCCGATATTTTGGCTAATTGGGCAACCAAATTTGAGAAGCTGAGACTTTTGATTTTCAAAGATCTTTCAGTGTGGGAGAGGCATTAATAAAAAATTCAAATCAGTAAAGGACACAATTTTGTGGATGGCGTTGGATCATGATTTGAGGGCTCCAATGTGTGGTGCTCTAATATGAAGGGTGATGATGTAAGTAAGGATGATGTTGTAATGATGCCCTTTGATGACGTTTAGTCCAGCTTATTCATTTCATAACAAGCCTCAGCTGGGTGCTTAGTAATTTGCGATGTGAATTGATGACTCGCACAAATGGGCTGAAGCGTGGAAGACAAGATATATTCAGCCTCCGCTATGTTGAAGTTCAGTTTTTTTAGTTGTTGTGTCTGCAAATGAGTTGTGTTTATAAATCATGGAGGTGACCTTCAGTGTGGACTCAGAGAAGCAGATGAAGGCTTTCAAGGGACCTGTTAGTGCAGAGAGAATTAGAGGGCTACTCAAAATCAAGTCTGAGCGAATGGTGACTGTGGTTCTAAAGGTTATTGGCTCCTAGTTTTAGGAACGCCAAATCAAACACATAATGAACCTTGATGTCATTTATGTCTTTATCGCTTGGGGTTTGGAGATTAGAGAAAGTGAAAATGAAGTTGAGAGAGTTACCAAAGCCTTGTTTGAGGAGGACATGTTGGGTGGATTGGAATCCATTTTAGAATGGTCGATCCTGGGCATAGGGAAAAATTTCTCTAAATGTTTTGAGGAAGATGCCAATGCAGATAGATATGGGTTGGTTCCTTTTCTCAGATGGGAAGGGAAAGTAGACAAATCTGAAATGTTCATAGCGGTGGGGGTAGGTTGAGCAAAGGTTAAAGTGGAGCTGGTCAAGCAGGAAAAGATTACGTTAGCTCGAATGAGGGGATTTCCAATTTTTGTGCTGAAAAGGCAGAGGAATAGTGGCGGGCGTGGTGAGGGAGCTGTGCAAATGGGATAAGTTTTTGAAATGTCTGTTGCTGGCTCGGGATTTTTGAGGGTTTTTTTATGCTTCTGTCAAGATATTTAGTGTTTTAGTCAAAATTTGTGAATGGGGAAGAAAAATTTTTGCTCGAAGATGATAGCTATAGTACGGAAGTTTTAGTTTAATTTGATATTTCTTTATGCCCATTGTTAGAGCACGCAGGCTATATGCATGTGTTGCAGTTGGTTGTATATAAGCCTGACTGTTGTGATGGATTTTAGATGTTGATATTAAGCATTATAAGACTTTGTATGGATCTGATTATGTAATTACTTTTTATATTAATAAAATACCTATTACCGACCAAAAAAAAATTTAATATTGAGATTTGAGATCTCAATTTTATATTCTTACACTTTTAAAATAAATTAAAGATTTATTAATGTTTTATTTTAGAAAATTAGTTGAATTATTTTATCTAATGATCCACATTATTTCCTTTAATAAATATATGGAATATTAGGGAATAATAATTGGTCGAGTATTTATTGTATTATTTTAGTGTCCTAATCCCTTGGTCGGATTAACTATAAGGATTATTGAATCTTAAATGAAATTAATACTAACCATTGAATTCAATAATATTATTCCTATTAATCAAACTCATTATGTTATAATTAATAATTTTTTCTCCCCTTGTAACTTTTTATGGGTACATTCAATATATTTTAAATCTGACATTTATTAACACCCTTTTTAACCCTAATTGTTCTCTAACCCTAGTATTTCGGGGCATTACAATAGTCTTGCAGATTAATCGAATTAAGATTAAAGTGGAATAAAGTTTAATGTAAGGTTTTTAGTTAAAAACTAGTTCAGTAATTTAAAACTTGATAATGTTATTTTTATGAGGCCAATATATGTGGCTAGTATATTGGCCATCGTAAAAATAGCATTACAACTTAACCTAGTATTATGTTGAAATCTTTAGTACTCTTGGAAAATTAATGAATTATTTATATAAACATTAGAGTTCCTTTAAATTAAATTTTAATTAAGGAGTATAGACCTTTTCTCATCTTCAAACTCTTTTAGTATATATCATGACATGCTTGAGAGCTCAGTATCCCCATCTTTTTCGATGAACTCTAGGAGGAAGTTCATGCCCAGGGGGGAGGATGTGAGGTCCTACTCTGACCCATCTTAGCTCGAAAGTTGTTTTGACACTTGGTTTATCTTGATGATACATTGTTTAGAGAAATTAGACCTATGTTGGATTATGACTTTCTAGGTGAACCCACAATAGTTGGTTACACTTTTTTGCCTGAACGCTGAACTCTACATTTTGAAGAAAACTTTCAGATTAATATGCATATTGTGGTTAAACCGTTTGAAGTTGGAAGATGAAGTAAATTAGAGTATTTTAGGATTTTTTGTCTAGATTCTTAATATATTTTTTATTTTTATTTTTGAATTGATTTGAATGGTTTTTTTATTTCTTCCACGAAAATTGGTATGTTGCAAAAAATGTCATTTTCAAAGAGTCACATTATTTTCATAGAGCATAACTTATTTTCTAAAATAGATATCAATGTGCTTCTTTCAAATTTAGTTTTGTAACATCCATACAGAGGGCATGCAATTGGTTTGACGATATTATTATTATTATTGCATATTTTATTAATGTTAGAAGTTGACTAAACTATAATTTTGACAGACCTTGACTACATAGCTTATAACTTGTTGTGTATTTGTCCAATTTTATTTTTTATTTTGTTATAGAAAGAGAACTTCAATATCTATGGCATATATATTTTTTAGAATTTTTTTTCTCTCATTTACTATTTTTTCATAAGCGTCAAACATAGAAGTAGACATATGGTGAAATATCTATGTTTAATAAAACTAAAAATATAAAGTCATAATAAACTTAATGTATATTAACATTATAATGATTGGAAAGATTTTTCTTAGTATTACCTTACTAAATAGATAGGTTTGTCAAATGGATGAATTTGATCTTCCAAAAGATAAAGTCGAAGTTATTTTTTGTCAGCATTTTAATAGGTGTGAAAGAGACTCCATTGCAGGTATGAATGAGGAGTATAGATGTTATATCAATGTTTTTTTTATCTAAAAATTTTTGAGCTAACCATTTGTAATTAATTCCTTCAAATGGAACCTCTCAAGATTTAAATCATCATATTTTATTAAAAATGTGGTCTTTCAACAAAAATTAACATGTCTAAAAAAGTGTAACCCACTATTGTGGGGTCACCCTTCTACCATTATACCTTATAAGATGATTTTCACTGATTTATATGATGATGATATTAGTCATACTCTTTATATGCTTGTATTGGTTTCATGATTATCTTATAATATATGAATTTTAAATTTTGCATTTGTTACGTTACCTTATAGAATAGTAAATGTTGATAGTGTAATGGTTCAATGATTAACTTAGGGATTACCTGTTTATGTGAAAATTGAAATTACATTTTGATGTTTGAAGAATCAGGGTATAATGTGGATTATGTTTATGATTCATGAAATGCAGTTTCTTTATGTAGTGAGTTCAGATGTTATTATTGTTCCTATTTCACTTTCGATATGATTATATATGCATTGAGTTTATGAGATACTGACATCTGAAACGAGTGTGTGGGATTATGGCCATGGTTGTAAATGCAGAGAAACAAGGATGGATCTATGTGAAATCAGTTTAAAACCAAGGTTGGATCTAAAAAGAGAATGACCTCATTGTTACGTGATTTTATTTCATAAATGTGATGCATATATTAATGTTGTTGTAAATGTTTGTAAATGCATAATTTGATGTAAATGTAAATGTTAAATATCCACCAGGTATGCCAAGTGTGTAATGTGATGTGTAGTTTTTGTGAGGTGTCACTTGACACTTGTGTAGTGTATTGGCATGCCTTAGTGGAATGTGGACCTTACCTTACTCTTTAGATTATCTTGTGTATCCCTAGGCTTGGTTAGTGGTTTAGGAAATCAAAGTTTATGTCATCATGGTTTTATTTTTAGATTTAAACTTTACTAGGGTTTTTGAAAGGTTATATGGAGTCCTATGGTGTATTTAGGGTTGGTTTTTAGTGCCCCAAGTCATGTGAATTGGTTAGGGGGGCAATTTTTACCCTTTTCACTTCTCTAGGTTTCCATATTGCCTCTCTAAGTGAGCCATCTTTAGTAATGACAAATTTGGGAATGCATTCTAGGATAACTCTTTTTCTCATGTTTTGAATTGCATCCCATTTCCATAGCAAGGGGCAAGTGGCTAGTTAGAAAGGATCTATAAACTTAACTTACCTTGAGATGAGGGTAGGGGAGAGGAATGTTTTAGAGTCTTTAGGAAATAGAGACTAGCAAGTTAGACACTTCTACACTATGCAAGTTTAGAATAGGGGAAATTAGAGTCTTGAGAAGTGAAGGAAAGACTAGGAAGGAAAGGAATTGCTCTTCTACAATTCTCCATTGTCATTGCTTAAGAAAAATGCTGGTGGATCTATCATGTTTATTTTTTGTAATTTAGTTGTGAAGTTAAAACTTTTGTGTGAATTTGTGATGTTAGTATCATTGTGCTCATATGAATTTTACTATTGTTCTCCTTTCATGTTCGTGAATGTGTTTTGGGGTGTGCAAGATAATTTTCATCCTTGGGAGGATTTGAGAATGTATTGAGGTGAAGGGCTTAGTTGGAAAATCTATATGTTGAGAGATTGGATATATGGGCATCATTGAGGCCTACTTATGTTATAGTTGGGGGGCATAAGGGATGTGTTTGATGCTCTTGTGATGAGCTGGTATGTTGGGAAGGAGCCTTGTGAAGGCATGTAAGAATGATTTGTAATATTTGTTTTGCTTAAGTATGACATCTCCATATGTGATGTTTCCACCTTCACCCATTTTTGGATCAATTATTATCCTTTGTGCAAGCTTTGGATTGGGAGTGAAATTTGAGATGTCTATATTTCTTGTTGTTGATTATGGGTGTTGATTGTTTGTATCTCATCCTTCTTTGTTTCCCCTAGCTCGGGGGTGGCCATATAATAGCTTGGGTTGGGAGGTGAGCCTCCATGGTCATGTGGTAAATGCCTTTGTGTTGCAGGTTTTTGCTTGAATGGTGAAAGAATGAAGTTTCAAGTTTGAAGTAGTGTTGTTCAAGAAAGGAGCTTTATAGCTGTTCAAAATAAAAGAAGCGATTTAAAAGGAATGTTACATTGTAATTCTATTGTATATGATTCATTTGGAAAGTTTGTTTAATTATAATTATGTTGAAAAAAGGAACTGTGTAAAAGACTTAAGATGATTATTTCAACTCGGAATTATTTGAAAATTAGAATGTACCTTAAGTATTTGAAAACCAAAATTGTATTTGAAAGATAACTGAATTATTGCTTTAATTTTCAAGTGGAGGTTTCTATAAGGAGATTAATCTTTTATTTAAATTTGGAATTTAAGTCTCTGTTGCAATTTAGAAAAGGACTAAAATTTAGAAGATGGTTATACTATAGTATAATTAGTGCAAAGCTAGTAAAGAAAATATTCAGTTATTAATGTGGATTCTATTTTACCTAGTAAGAAATTTTAATCCATTTAATGGATCACTATTTATTGTATTCCAGACAGAATTAGAATTATGTCCTATTGTTTATTGTTTTGGTTGTGTTTTGGCCCAGTAGTTTTTGGGCATTACATTCTGGTATTAGAGCCCAGTTTTAGCTCTAGGGACCTTGTTTGTTAATGAATAGTATGATCTTTGCAATCTCTGTGTTAATGGATTAACATAAATGTTGTATTTTCTTTTAATCCTAAGCTAAAAATTTGTGAAAGAAAATACAAATTGACTTAATATTCCTGCAAAATCTGTACTATTTCAATGAAAGGAAGTTAATAAATTATTAATCTATCCTGCAATTTCTGTGTTATGAGTTTGTCCAAGCTGATTTTCTAATTGTTAGAATTATACAGTAAAACTAGATAAATATAATTATCCAAACTATACTTATTTATACATAAACATATAAGATGATATATATATATATATATATATATATATATATATATATATATATATATATATATATATATATATATATATATATATATATATATATATATATATATATATATATATATATAGATGTATTAAAGTTAATGTGTATCTATGAAGCTAATTAACCAGAGAATAAATAAATTCTATTTCAATGTTAGTTAGATAAAAAGCAAGTATTTCTTATATTAAACATATATTGAGATTCATATTACATATATATTATAACAAGACATTAAGGGTTGCATTTAAATAAAATATATTATAAATAAGATAGCAAATTTCTTTTAAAAAAGAAGTTAATAATAATATAAACTAAACTTAATCATATATATATATATATATATATATATATATATATATATATATATATATATATATATATATATATATATATATATATATATATATATATATATATATATATATATATATATATATATATAATTACATATTATTTATAAACATTAAACAACATTTAATAAACTAATTTAAAAAAAAAAAAAATTGATAAAAAAAGGAGCTTTCTTTGTTTTCATATACTTTCTATAAAAATTATGTATGTAATAAAAGAAACCTGGTTCATAAGAAAATATGATATGCATGTTAGTATAAATGCATTGTTTTCTTTCTTTATTTCCTGAGAATAATGACAGAATATAGAAGTAAGGAATATAATAAAACTGATGTGTATATATATATATATATAGACACACACACACACATGTATCTTAACATATAAATGAATAAAAGTTAATATAATGTGTATTTAAAAAGAAAATATGAGTTTCTATAACCTAACATTATTTATATATTAATAAGTTAAGTGTTACATAAATATATAGAAATTATTGCATATACTTATATATATATATATATATATATATATATATATATATATATATATATATATATATATATATATATATATATATATATATATATATATATATATATATATAATGATATTATACATATAAATATTAACATATAATAATATAAGTTATTTTGTAAAAAAGAAATATAATATTACTAGGGTCGAAGCCTTAAGGAAGTAAACCCTACCTCTGCCGCATGTGATTGCAGCCACTGCGTGGCTTCAGTCATGACAATGACTACAGTCACTGTGCATGGCTTCAGCCACGGCAGTGACTGCAGTCACAGTGTGTGGCATTGGTCACAATAGTAACTCGGAAGTGGCTGTGGCCACCAATTAAACCCCTCCCCTTCTATTCAAAATAAAATGAATAAATATTTTTTTATCTGCAGTAGCAGATAACAGATATTTTTTTTATAATAAAAAATTGAAACCCTAGTTTTGTACTGCAAAATATTAATCTTTGTGTGTTGCTTTTATGTTCACACAAATGAAAATATGTGAGTATGCACACCTCTGGTGTGTATACTCACATATGTGCATTTGTGAGTTCATATCCTTCTCCAAAGTTTTCACCACCATTGTTGTACCTACATGTAGAAAACAAAAGAAGAGAGAAATGAAGAAATGAATTTTTTTAGGGTTTTCTAGAATATATAAGAGTAGACCCAACCCTAATTTCAAATTAGGGTTTGGGAAGCCACTGATGAACTACAACTAATTTGTATAAACTGTATGACTTGAAGATTTGTGATTTTAGATCACTGAGTTGCTGATTAGATATGTAAGATGATTAAATCAATAATATGTTGTCATTGATGGCAACTAGTCTTGATAGTACTTATCTTGTAAGTTACTATACTCAAACATTTGTAGAAAGAACAAGAAAAGAGATGAAGAACCGAATATATCTACATGAGGAATATGGAGATGACAGATAAGGATAAGGAATACATTGGGTAACTTATGAATGAGTCTATGATCTTATGTTATTGACTTGATTATGTTGCATTCATCTATGATGAAGGATAAGAGAAAAATGCACAAAGCGGTGTTGTCGGTTAAAGAACCATTTCAATATACACTGACGCAGTGTAGTGTATACCGAGCTTGTGTTCGTCGACACATTTCTTTGTTAACCAAGCAGAATAAAAGAACTAAATGACTAGCTTAGCCGATGGAAGTTGATGAGATGTAAAGTACCTCGAAATCAGAGATGAAGATATTATTTGTTACAAAGATCGACATCTAACATAATACAGAGAAGATCTAATGGATTGAAACAAAATGTGTTACTAACACATCAGTCAAGGAAGGTTTAAGTGACAAAATCAACAAAGGAGATTAAGCGGCAAAATTTGATGGATGGAATTAAAATGGTTTACTCGTCTATTTAAGAGACTAGGATTTCATGATGAAATTATGCCAGAAGAAGGAGACTGTAGAGATATCATGTGAACAAGCTTCATGCATGCCTGATCAGATTGGTTAAGGAGAACTGAACCGTAGAGATTACCGAGCATCAGAAAGCTATTACCAGGTGATAGTAAGTTACCGAATATTGATTGAAATAGAATTGAAATATTGATCAAAGGATTTGAATGAGCTTAACATAGATATGATAATCTGCAATTGAAGTTGTGTTGTAATCAAATCAATTGCTGTTACATTTTAACCATTGTAAATAGAGAAATCTCTTAACATAGTGGACTAGAAAGTCTTGTAATGTCATTCATAGAGTGTACATTTGTTATCATGTCAACCCCATAGTGAATGTTGGTTGGATGATAATGGTTGGTCTAAAATCCTCTAACAAGGTCACACCTCACAATGTGTCTGTAACCTTTAATAGGGTTGGGTCTTCACCGACCTCACTTCAGAAGAGTGAACAATTTTTGGGTTGCCGGTCCCAGGTGGTTTTTCCTTTCACAGGGTTTCCACATTAAATCTCTTGTGTTATGTATTAATTGTGATGTTTGTTTGATGTTGTAATTTACATGTTGCATATTGGATTTGATCGGTAATCATTATATGTTATTAACTGGTAATAGGTAAAAGCATAGATAGAATACTATTTTAGTTTATCGAGCTGCATAAGTTTTAGTAAATTGTTTTTGGATATACATTTTGTGATTGGGATTGTGGATAACTGATTCACCCCCCTCTCAATTATTCTAACAATTGGTATTAGAGCGTTGGTTTCTTGGAATAGAGTTTTAAGGACTTTAGCACAAAGATCTCAAAATGTATAAGAGGGAAGTGCCAAAGCTGAACAAAGATAACTTCACAATATGGCAAAGCTGAATGAAGCTGCATGTATCTGGAACTGGGAATTATGCCCTTACACTAATGGAGAATGGCTACATTGCACCACCCACTGGTCCCTTGACCCTTGATCAACTAAGAGACATACATGAACATAATGTTACTATGATGGAGATTGCTGCTACCTATATCGATGTCAAATTTGAAGATATTAAAAATTGCACTACTGCTAAAGATATGTGGGATAAACTTGCTCAAGTTTATAATGGTGATGTGAATGTCAAAAGAGCCAGAGCTAAAAGCTTAAGGGGTAGATTCGATGATATGAAGATGAAGGAAGGTGAAAATATTGTGCAGTATGCAAATAGACTGAAAGAGGTAGTACATGCTATTAGAGCATCTGATGGTGTTATTGATGAAGAGACAGTGGTAAGCAAAGTTCTCAGAACATTATTGCTGGTTTATGTAATCATAATATTTGCAATTTATGAAACAAGGTCTGCATCTGGTAACAACCTTACTCTTGATAATCTGATTGGTAAGCTTACAACCTTTGAACTGAATAACTTTGATAATAGTGTTGTACCATCTGTTGAATCTGCTTTTATGTCTTCTCTGAAAATTGGTAAGTCTAGTAGTAGAAATAAGAATGATGATAGTGATTGCAATACTAATGATGAGCTTGATGAACTTGAAGCTCTTATGGCTAGAAGGTTACCTAAAGGTAAAGGAAGGTATAGAGGTAAATTACCTTTAGCATGCTTTAATTGTAAAGAGGTTGGTCATATTGCTACTAGATGTCCACACATGAATGATGATGATAGAAACAAAGACCGATCTGGTGAAGGAAGCTATGGAAGAAGAGGCAACAGAAGTTACCGACACTACAACAAAGACAACCGAGACAATAATGATAAAGGCAAGAAGGTGTGCTACATTGTAGAAGAAGATGTCACTGATACCGACACTGATGAAGATGTGGAGGTAGTATTTGTTGCAGTGAAGACTGAATCAAAAGAAGATGAAAGGTATGTAGAGACAACACTTATCTCTAAGGTTAATAAGAATGATACATGGATTATAGATAGTGGTTGTACACATCACATGATTGGTGATGAAGAGAAATTTGATCATCTTGAAGAACACAATGGAGGATCTATAAGAATGGGTAATGATGCACCTTGTATGGTTAGAGGAAAAGGATCCTTGATGATAAATGATAAAATAAGATGTGATAATGCTTATTGGGTAAAAGGTCTAAACTATAATTTGCTAAGTATGGCACAACTAAACAATTCAGGCCACCGAGTTGCTTTTGAGAGCAAGAAAGTGAAGATATATGATGATGGAGGAAGACTTGTTGGATCTTGATAATGAGTAGTCTTCTTGTTTAATGATGAAAGATGAAGATGCATGGTTGTGGCATAAGAGGTTATGTCATGTGAATTTTGATAACATGATTAAGATCAGTAAAAAGAAAAAGGTTAGAGGTCTGCCTAACTTATCTAAGCCTGATCATGTTATGTGTCATGAATGTCAGAAAGGTAAAATGACAAAGTCTAGTTTCAAAAGCAAAGATTATTCAACAAAGAAATTACTTGATTTAGTGCATACTGACCTATGTGGTCCTATGAGAACTCAAAGTTACTATGGAGACAAATATTTTATTATTTTTGTTGATGATTATACTAGATTAATGATAGTCATGTTCTTGAAGGAAAAATAAGAGGCATTTAAGATGTTCAAGTGGTATAAAGCAAAAGTTGAGAAAGAGACTGGTAAAGAATTGAAATGCTTAAGATCTGACCGAGGTGGTGAATTTATTGCTGATGAATTTACTATTTTTTGTAATGAGCATGGTATTAAAAGACAGGTCTCTGCACCGAGGACACCACAACAAAATGGAATAGCTGAAAGGAGGAATAGGTCAATCGTTGACTGTGCAAGGACACTAATGTTGCAAAAGAATGTTGCTCAGACATACTGGAGAGAAGTTGTCAGCACAACTGTTTATGTTCTAAACCAAGTACAACTAAAGAAGGACACTAATAGGACACCCTATGAGTTATGGTTTGGTCACAAACCCACTGTAAGTTATTTCAAGATTTTTGGAAGTAAATGCTTTATTCTAAAAGATGAAAGAAATGGGAAGTTTGACTCAAAAGGTGAAGAAGGGATATTTCTGGGATATTCCACTAAAAGTAAAGCATACAAGTGTTTTAACAAAGTAACTAATAAAATGACTGAAAGTACTAATGTTCAATTTGATGAGTTTGATGATAAAAATGCAGAGGAAAGCACAAAGGAATCGGAAGACTATGATAGATTCAGTTACATTGAACAACCAGAGTACCTACCGATGCAATAGACACTGACAACCAGTTCATAGGAAAACAATACCGAGGAACAGGAAAAAGAAACCGACGAGCAGGAAGCACCCATTGAGCAAGAAAATGAACTTGCACAAGATGAGCAAGAAAGAAGAAATTGAATACTGGAAAGATTTGTCAGAAGACATCATCCTGAGACACAAATCATTGGAGATAGATAAGATGGCATGAAAACAAGAAGTAAAGCAAGACAAGGTACATGTCTAGTTTGTGAATATGAACTGAAGAATGTAAAGTTGCATTAGAAAATGATGAATGAGTTAATGCAATGAAAGAGGAAATATAACAGATAGAGAAAAACAAAACTTGGAGTTTAGTACCTAGACCTAAGGACAAGAATGTTATCGGTACTAAGTGGATATTCAGAAACAAGCTTAATGAGAATGGAGAGGTAATAAAGAACAAAGCTAGGTTAGTATGCAAGGGATATGCACAGGAGGAAGGAATAGATTATGGTGAAACTTTTGCACCTGTTGCTAGATTAGAAGGAATCAGAATGTTACTTGCATATGCTACACACAAAAAGTTCAAAGTTTACCAAATGGATGTTAAATCAGCTTTTCTGAATGGGATACTTGAAGAAGAAGTCTACATAGAACAACCTGAAGGGTTCGTTGATCTAGAAAACAAAGATATGGTATGTAGATTACATAAAACTTTATACGGTTTGAAACAAGCACCGAGAGCTTGGTATGAGAGGCTACATTACTATTTACTGAGTATTGGATTTGTTAGAACAAGTGAGAACAATAATCTGCACATGAAAGAAAATTCAGATGATACTATCTTGATATTTGTGGAGGACATAATATTTGGAGGATAAGATCAAATCTGTAAGTCATTTGCTGATGAAATGAAAAGTGAATTTGAAATTTCTATGTTTGGAGATATTAAGTTCTTTCTAGGCTTACAAGTGATTTAGTAGAATGATGGTATATTCATCACACAATCTAAATATATAAAGGAAGTCTTGAAGACATTTGGCATGGAAGATGCTAAACCTATGGGAACACCGATGGCTACTGGATGTAAATTGACTAAAGAAGATGGAACTACTGAGGTAAACTAGACACTGTATCGATCCATTATTGGTAAGTTAATGTATGTAGTTCACAATAGACCTGATATAGCACATGTTGTTGGAATAGTTGCTAGATTTTCTGCAAACCCTAGAGAGTCACACATGATTGCTATAAAGAGAATCTTAATATACCTAAAGTAAACTGAAGATTATGGACTGTGGTATCCTAAAAAAAGCAAGTTTGAACTGAAGGTATACACCAATGTTGATTGGGCTAGAAATGTGGATGATAGAAAGAGTACCATTGGAGGAGCATTCTTCTTTGGTGAAAGACTTGTTACTTGGACAAGTAAGAAACAAGCTTGCATTTCTCAGTCTACAGCTGAAGCAGAGTATGTTGCTACTACTACTAACTGTTCAAATATTGCATATATCAAGCAACTGTTAGAAGGAATGAATGAGGTAATCATTGAGTTGGTGATTATATATTGTGATAACACTAATGCTATTAATATTTCAAAGAATCCAGTGATGCACTCTAAAAAAAAGCATATATCTATTAAGTATCACTACTTAAGGGAACAAGTATAGGAGAAGCAAGTGAAGCTGGAATTTGTTACATCAAAAGAACAACTTGCTGACATATTTAAAAAGCCTCTACCGAAGGATACATATGAGTACTTAAGGACTAGACTTGGGGTTCATCCCCTGTCTACCGGTCACTAAGGTGATATGGAGGTTGCATCAACCTAATCTTATCAGAAGATCATACATGTTGATGCAACAAAGTTCACACTTTGGACTTTTGTCTAAATTTGTGAAAGGTTGAAGTACTGGAACAGATTTGCATAACAGTATACCGAGATACAGAGAACGCACCGAACAATAGAGAGTTACATGGCTACTACAGAGTTGTATGTTTATTGCTCTTTGGCATTACTGTCAAAGGGAGAGAGATAAATATAAAGAATATGAGAATAATATGAAGTCAAAGACAGAGAGAGAGATACAGAAAAGGGAGCTGAAAAGAACATATCTGTAGAAGTTAGTCTGCACTTACAAATGTTTTTATGTAACGTAGTGATTAAACATATTAAGCTAGGGAGAGCTTGTACCATTACAACATTTGTTGACAGATTTGTAGAATACATGTTTGGTATGTGTATGGCATATTTCATATTGTTTGTGTTGCCATCAATGCCATAGGGAGAGATTGATGAACTAAAACTGATTTGTATAAACTGTATGACTTGAAGATCTATGATTTTAGATCACTGAGTTGTTGATTAGATATGTAAGATGATTAAATCAGTAATATATTGTCATTGATGTCAACTAGTCTTGACAGTACTTATCTTGTAAGTTACTAGACTCAAACATCTATAGAAAGAAGAAGAAAAGAGATGAAGAACATAATATATCTACATGAGGAAGATGGAGATGACAGATAAGGATAAGGAATACATTGGGTAACTTATGAATGAGTCTATGATCTTCTGTTATTGACTTGATTATGTTGCATTCATCTATGATGAAGGATAAGAGAAAAATGCACAAAGCAATGTTGTTGGTTAAAGAACCATTTTAGTATACACCGACGTAGTATAGTGTATACTGATCATAGTATAAATTAAGCTTGTGTTCACCGACACATTTTTTTGTTAACTGAGTAGAATAAAAGAACTAAATGACTAGCTTAGCCGATGGGAGTTGATGAGCTGTAAAATATCTCAAAATCAAAGATGAAGATATTGTTTGTTACAAAGATCGATGGCTAACATAATATGGAGAAGATATAATGGATTGAAACAAAACATGTTACTAACACATCAACCAAGGAAGGTTTAAGCAGCAAAATCAACAAAGGAGATTAAGCGGCAAAATCTTATGGATGGAATTAAAATGGTTTACTCGTCTATTTAAGAGACTAGGATTTCATGATGAAATTATGCCAGAAGAAGGAGACTGCAGAGATATCGTGTGAACAAGCTTCATGCATGCCTGATCAAACTGGTTAAGGAGAACCGAACTGTAGAGATTACCGAGCGTCAGAAAGCTATTACTGAGCAACACTAAGTTACTGAATATTTATTGAAACATAATTGAAAAATTGATTAGAGGATTTGAATGAGCTTAACATAGATCTGATAATCTACAATTGAAGTTCTGTTGTAATCAGATCAACTGTTGTTACATTTTAACCATTGTAAATAGAGAAATCTCTTAATAGAGTGGACTAGAAAGTCTTGTAATGTCATTCATAGAGTGTACATTTGTTATCCTATCAACCCCATAGTGAATGCTGGTTGGACGATAATGGTTGGTCTAAAATCCTCTAACAAGGTCACACCTCACAGTGTGTTTGTAACCTTTAACAGGGTTGGGTCTTCACCGACCTCACTTCAGAAGAGTGAACAATTTTTGGGTTGCCGGTCCCAGGTGGTTTTTCCCTTCATAGGGTTTCCACATTAAATCTCTTGTGTTATGTGTTGATTGTGATGTTTGTTTGATGTCGTACTTTACATGTTGCATATTGGATTTGATTGGCAATCATTATATGTTATTAACTGGTAATCGGTAAAAGCACATACATAATACTATTTTAGTTTACCAAGCTGCAGAAGTTTTAGTAAATTGTTTTTGGATATACATTTTGTGATTGAGACTGTGGATAATTGATTCACCCCCCTCTCAGTTATTCTAACAAGCCACATAGATATGAATTCTTTTATTTCTTTGTTATTATTTTACTCTCTTGTTACTATATGATATTTGAGGTATTAGCGTTCTTAAAGATTTAAAGTAAATAATTTAATAATTATGTAATGGGGATTTGAGATCTCCACCTTAATTTTTTTTTAATTCAATTTTTAAGTTAAATTTATTCTTTTATAGGATGAGTAATAGATACTTAAATTAGATAAGATCTATTTTACCTTTAGAAAATGGTACTAAATTATCTTTATTAAAATTATTTTGAACATCATTGAAATTTATTATCTTATAATTAGCCATTATCATTTTAGTGAGATTAGGATTGTAAGATTTTAAATTGAAAATAATATTAAAAATAATCGTTGTTAAGTTAAAGACCTTGATATTATTCTAATTAGCAGGATTACTTGCTAATTTTAAACTTATCGAGAAAATAGTTCATATATTCCAGTATCGTTTACCTTTAGATTTAATTTTTTAAAAATTGTCCTATTGATTTATATCGAATTGTATTAGAATTAATTATTGAACTTTATCAAAATTTAAATAGAGGAAACTATAGTGAATTTATTATTATTGTGAAAAGTTTAATTTTGATTTGGTACTAAAGTCATTTAATTTTAACTAAATAAACTTAATATTGTTTTATCTTATATTCTTCTTAGAGATTTGTAATTTAGAATATAGAATTTGTGGGTTTATTGTCAAGAGAAACTTATTTCTATTTAATATTTAATAAAGACAATGTAGTATTATTTTAAGTTGCTAATGTTGAGAAAATTGTTTAACAATTATTTATATTAATTTAATACTAATTTGAAATTTGAGTTTTAGACTTTATCTGTTATTGAATTCTTTTATTTATTTAATTGAGATTTATCCATGTTTTTCTTGTCCTTTTCCCTCTTGCTTTGGAAAGTGAATTTTTAAATTTATTATCTATTTTAAGTGGTTTGAAATCCCAAGACTTATTTATTGATTTTTAAGATATTTTAAGATTTTTATAGTTATTTGTATTTCCTTAAATATTGACTAGTTAATTATGGCTTTTTCTTTTATTTAAATTAATATTGAGATTTGAGATCTCAATTTTATATTATTACACTTTTAAAATAAATTAAAGATTTATTAATGTTTTATTTTAAAAAATTAGTTGAATTATTTTATCTAATGACCCACATTATTTTCTTTAATAAATATATGGAATATTAGGGAATAATAATCGGTCGAGTATTTATTGTATTGTTTTAGTGTCCTAATCCCTTGGTCGGATTAACTATAAGGATTATTGAATCTTAAATGAAATTAATACTAACCATTGAATTCAATAATATTATTCCTATTAATCGAATTCATTATGTTCTAATTAATAAAAAAAATTTCCCCTTGTAACTTTTTATGGGTACATTCAATATATTTTAAATCTGACATTTATTAACACCTTTTTTACCCCTAATTATTCTCAAACCCTAATATTTTGGGGCATTACAATAGTCTTGTAGATTAAAAGAATTAAGATTAAAGTGGAATAAAGTTTAATGTAAGGTTTTTAGTTAAAAACTAGTTCAGTAATTTAAAACTTGATAATGTTATTTTTATGAGGCCAATATATGTGGCCAATATACTCGCCATCGTAAAAATAGCATTACAACTTAACCTAGTATTATGTTGAAATCTTTAGTACTCTTGGAAAATTAATGAATTATTTATATAAACATTAGAGTTCCTTTAAATTAAATTTTAATTAAGAAGTATAGACCTTTTCTCATCTTCAAACTCTTTTAGTATATATCATGACATGCTTGAGAGCTCAGTATCCTCATCTTTTTTGATGAACTCCAGGAGGAATTTCATGCCTAGGGGGGAGGATGTGAGGTCCTACCCCAACCCATCTTAGCTCGACAATTGTTTTGACACTTGGTTTATCTTGATGTTACATTATTTAAAGAAACTAGACCTATCTTGGATTATGACTTTCTACCATTAGACCTTATGAGATGATTTTTACTAATTTATATGATGATGATGTTAGTCGTACTCTTTATATGCTTGTATTGGTTTCATGATTATCTTATGATATATGAATTCTGAATTCTACATTTGTTACATTACCTTATAGAATAGTAAATGCTGATAGTGTAATGGTTCAATGATTAACTTAGGGATTACCTGTTTATGTGAAAATTGAAATTACATTTCGATGTTTGAAGAATTAGGGTATAATGTGGATTATGTTTATGATTCATGAAATGCAGTTTCTTTATGTAGTGAGTTTAGATTTTATTATTGTTCCTATTTCACTTTCGATATGATTATATATGCATTGAGTTTATGAGATACTAACATCTTAATTGAGTGTGCAGGATTATGACCATGGTTGTAAATGCGGGGAAATAAAGATGGATCTATGTGAAATTAATTTAAAACTAAGGTCGGCTCTAAGAAGAGAACGACCTCGTTGTTACATGATTTTATTTCATAAATGTGATGCATGTATGAATGTTTTTGTAAATGTTTGTAAATGCATAATTTGATGTAAATTTAATTATGTAAATGTAAATGTTAAATATCCACTAGGTATGCCAAGTGTGTAATGTGATGTGTACTTTTTATGAGGTGTCACTTGACACTTGTGTAGTGTGTTGGTATGCCTTAGTGGAATGTGGACCCTACCTTACTCTTTAGGTTATCTTGTGTATCCCTAGGCTTGGTTAGTGGTTTAGGAAACTAAGGTTTATGTCATCGTGGTTCTATTTTTAGATATAAACTTTACTAAAGTTTTTGAAAGGTTATATGGAATCCTATGGTGTAGCTAGGGTTGGTTTTTAGTGCCCCAAGTCATGTGCATGGGTTAGGGGGCCAATTTCTACCCTTTTCACTTCCTTAGAATTTCATATTGCCTCTCTAAGTGGGCCATCTTTGGTAATGACGAATTTGGGAATGCCTTCTAGGATAACTCTCTTTCTCATGTTTTGAATTGCATCCCATTTCCATAGCAAGGGGCAAGTGGCTAGTTAGCAAGGATCTAAAAATCTAACTTACCTTGGGATGAGGGTAGGAGAGAGGAATGTTTTAGAGTCTTTAAGAAATAGAGACTAGCAAGTTAGACACTTCTACACTATGCAAGTTTAGAATGGGAGAAACTAGAGTCTTGAGAAGTGAAGGAAAGACTAGGAAGGAAAGGAATTTCTCTTCTACAATTCTCCATTTCTATTGCTTAAGAAAAAGGTTGGTGGATCTATCATGTTTATGTTTTGTAATTGAGTTGTGAAGATAAAACTTTTGTATGAATTTGTGATGTTAGTATCATTGTGCTCATATGAATTTTACTATTGTTATTCTTTCATGTTTGTGAATGTGTTTTGGGGTGTGCAAGATAATTTTCATCCTTGGGAGGATTTAAGAATGTCTTAGGTTGAAGGGCTTAGTTGGGAAATTCATATGTTGAGAGCTTAGATGTATGGGCATCCTTGAGGCCTACTTATGTTATAGTTTGGGAGCATAAGGGATGTGTTTGATGCTCTTGTGATGAGCTGGTATGTTGGGAAGGAGCCTTGTGAAGGCATATAAGAATGATTTGTAATATTTGTTTTGCTTAAGTATGGAATCTCCATATGTGATGTTTCCACCTTCACCCATTTTTGGATCAATTATGATCCTTCGTGCAAGCTTTGGATTAGGAGTGAAATTTGAGATGTCTATGTTTCTTGTTGTTGATTGTGGGTGTCGATTGTTTGTATCTCATCCTTCTTTGTTTCCCCTAACTCGGTGGTGGCCATGTAATGGCCTAGGCTGGGAGGTGAGCCTCCATGGTCATGTGGTAAATGTCTTTGTGTTGCAGGTTTTTGCTTGAATGGTGAAAGGACGAAGTTTCAAGTTTGAAGTAGTGTTGTTCAAGAAAGGAGCTTTGTATCTGTTCAAAATAAAAGAAGCAATTTAAAAGGAATGTTACATTGTAATTCTGTTGTATATGATTCTTTTGGAAAGTTTGTATAATTATAATTATGTTGAAAAGAGGAATTGTGTAAAAGACTTAAGATGATTATTTTAACTCTGAATTATCTTGAAAATTAGAATGTACCTTAAGTATTTGAAAACCAAAATTGTATTTGAAAGATAAGTGAATTATTGCTTTAATTTTCAAGTGGAGGTTTTTATAAGGAGATTAATCTTTTATTTAAATTTGGAAGTTAAGTCCCTATTGCTATTTAGAAAGGACTAAAATTTAGAGGATGGTTATACTATAGTATAATTAGTGCAAAGCTAGTAAATAAAATATTCAACTATTAATGTGGATTCTATTTTACCTAGGAAGAAATTTTAATTTTCTGATTTTTTGTATTATTAAGAAAGATGTTTTAGTTTAAATTTTAATCCATTTAATGGATCATTGTTTATTGTATTCTAGATAGAATTAGAATTTTGTCCTATTTTTTATTGTTTTGGTTGTGTTTTGGCCCAAAAACTATACATACATACATATATATATGTATGTACACACACACACACATGTGCACATATATATGTATGTATGTATGTATGTATATGTATATGTATGTATGTATATATGTCTATGTATGTGTATGTGTATATGTATACATGTGTCTCTGTGTTGTAAGCATTCTATAGGTGTGTACAATTTCATAATTGTTTAACACCCACCTTAGTGTGTTTAAATTTTAACATACATAATAGGACTTCAAATTCAGTCAATTATTTAATCACATAGGCCTTATTTTACCATTTGTGGCCTTCATATCCTATCATAACCCTATAACTAGATGTGCTTGAAAATCCGACATCCCCTCATTATGCAAGATCAGTGGTTTTGATTTCAAGCCTGATTTATGGAAAGAGGATGTCCAAGGTGTCCTCTTCCCCGATGTTTGTCTTATAATTTGAATTGAGGGTTTCTTCCTCAATGTTGGTGGTGTTTCAAGTGTTTGTCGACTTCCTTTGAGTTTTGAGCATGATTTAGTATAAAAGAAAGTATCTTACTTCATTTTGGCATGATGAAAGCAATTACAAGGTTGGATCCACAATTTAAAGGTGTCCCATAAAGTCAATATCTACATATCAAGAAAAAATCAGCAAGCATCAAGATCTAAAGTTAATTTTCCTACATTAAGCATTCAATCACATCAATATCAATATGAAGCTTTCAAAGGGATATGAAGATGACTGAGATCATCAACTGATGATTGACTTGTACTCTACCTCTTAGGTTAGACATAGATTCTTGTTATCCTTAGATCATAAATTTTAGCTTCATATATATACTTATTTACATGCTTTCAATCACATTTTGATTGCATATTTATGTACGGTTTTACTCTATCATTCTAAGGTGGATCTCTAAGTTACACATACGCATTTTAGCTCATGGCAATTTAGACACACTCTAGATTCACAAGAATACACACATATCTCTATTACATTGGCTATCTATGGAGGCGGGAATCACAAAAATGCGGGGTTCACAAAGGAAAACCCCTGTATAGCCACCTACACACATTTTTAGACTTGCAAGTACAAACAACATTAGGAAAATGGATAAAAAATAATAAAGTCTATCTTCTTAGATAGTTTTGGATCTGTACTTATCAGTCCCAATTGTAGATAGGATGACTCTCTAGGAAACCTCTTCCCCCAAAATTCAATTTAGATTTTTACTAGACTAATGTGGTAGCAACGAGAGCTTAGATTTGGAAGTACACCTATCTATGCAGTCTTAATTATTGAAAAATCAAATCTATATCATATTTGCTCCTATTTGGACCATAGGTGCACACAAGTTCTCTTATATTTCCATTTCTACTTCATTTATAATTTTAAAAAGTTTATTTATTTTCATGGTTAATCATTTGCATACAAACTTTGTCTTTTTATTTCTCAAGTCTAAGCAACAAAGGAATAAAAACCTTAAGAGAATAGGTATTGTATTGGTATGCCTCCACCAAGGTATTATAAATCATATTTATCTTGAGGTGGTTTCAAATTATAATGTACCTTATGAAATTAGGGATTGATCCTCCTTTGACTCCCATTTTTCTATTGTAACTCACACTCTCTTGTTAACACTAAAAATACAAGAATTTGATATCTCTCATTTAGGGGAAAATGGAGCAAAGAGAGTGGTAGGAGATGGATAACGAGTAAAAAATAGAGTGAAAGGAAGAAAATAGAGTTGATTATTCCAAGTATGGTAGAAACAATTGGAGTAGAATCAACAGGGCAGGTGAATGAATGATTAAGGTAGAGAATACATTCACAATGGAGGAACTTGGAGAAAGTTTTGTGCATAATCAGTTTAAGGATGCAAAGGTAAACCTTTGTGCTTAGAGGTAGTAGACAAAATAATATGATGGTGGAATGAGAGGTGTCTTGATTCAAATAAAATAATCAAATCAAGAAAGAAGTGGGACAAAAAGGGGTTGGAGATCAAATTGTGCAATTGGTATTATTGGATGGTCGATGGGTGGATAAAAGTTATCTCATCAATCATCATTTGGATCAACACTCCCAGATTTCAAAAAGGGGACAAGGGATGAATGCAAATTGGAAAAGGAGAATAGGATTTCCATGGATGCAACCATGCGACAGGAGATATGTAGGAGATAATCCTTTGACAATGAACAAACAACACCAACCAAGGATCAATAATTCAAAGAAGGTATCCAAATTTCTTAGAAGTTATAGATATCGAAGGAAAAGGAATGGGAGGTTTTAGTATTAGAATAATAATCTAGGGCCCTCATGGAAGAAGGATAGCCCATTAATGATACCAGATTATGAGGATTGGACAAAGAAAAATAGGAAAGGGAAAGAGAAAATGGCACTAGATTAGGGCACTTCAAACTGGCATATAGAGGTTCGAGGTTAGGTTTTTAACGCACCTCAATTGAAAACATTCATATCAATTAATTCAAGTAAACTAAGGAATGAAATAGGAAGATTAAGAGAACGAGGTTTATTTAGGCCGAGTTTTTTGAAAATTGGTTTTATTATAGATGAGGGGAACATATCCAAGTTTGTGTCCTATCAAATGATTATTTTATGGTCATATTTACTTCAAATCAAGAGAAAATAAGAGTCCTAAATAGTGGTCTAGACTATTTGGAGAGCACTAGAGTCCATATTTTTTATTGGCATCCAATTTTTAACCCTTCGAAACATGAATTGAAGAAGGGTTCATTCTAAGATAGATTGTATAAAATTCCATCATAATATAAGAAAGAAATTATATTAAAGGATATGAGAGACAACTTCTTTGGCTAGTGTTGTTTATTCTCTATCTGAGGATTATCTCCTAAGTATATCCTTCCACATGGTTGCATCCATGGTATTCCTCTTCTTCTATTCTATTTTCCATCCATCCCTTTTCCCCTTGTTGAAATCCTATAGTGTTGATCCAAGTGATGATTGATTAGATAATTTTTACCCACCCATTGACCACCCAAAAATACCCATTGTAGGATGTGATATTGAATCCCTCATTTTCAAACTTATCTCTCTTGATTTGATTATTTTTTATTCTCTAGAACATAAACCTAGATATGCTTCCCCATCTATCATAGAACCAATTTTCCACTAACTTGACCTCTTTTTCCAACCTAGCCCATTAAAAAAAAAAACATTCTCTTAATCTTCCTATTTTGTTTTTCAGTTTACCTAAATCAATCGACATGGATGTTTTTAATAGAGGAAGATTAGAACCCTTACCTAGAATGTTTGTTTTCCAGTTCAAATCGACCTCTAGTGCCATTTTCTCTTTCCCTTTCCTATTTTTCTCTATCCAATCCTTGTGATCCGATATAATTATGGTATATCCTTCTTCCACTAGGGCTCTGAATTATTACTCTAATACCAAAACCTGTCATTCATTTTCCTTTGATATCCATAACTTCTGAGAAATTTGGATACCTTCTTTGTATCATTTATCCTTGGATGGTTTTTTTTTGTTCATTATCGAAGGATTATCTCCTAGGTATCTCCTACCACATGGTTTCATCCATGATAATCCTCTTCTCCTCTCCCAATTACCACCCATCCCACATCCCCTTGCTGAATTCCTAGAGTGTTGATCCAAGTGATGATTGACTGGATCAATTTTATCTACTCATCAACCACCCAATAATACCCATTATGGTATGTGATCACTAATCCCTCTTTTTCCCACTTATCTCTCTTGATTTGATTATTTTATTTGAATTGAGGCACCCCTCATTCCACCATCATAGTCATTGGCCCATTGCCTATGATCACTCAGATTTACCTTTGCTTCCTTAAATCAAT
>BSBK01014960.1:0-31353 GCA_027943335.1 Chamaecyparis obtusa | reverse complement strand
ATCAAACCCCTCTCAAGAAATTCTTGCACTTGTCTATTCAACTCAGTCTTTTCATTAGGTGTTAACCTATGTGGTGCTTTATTAGGCAAACTAGCTCTAGGTATCAAGTCCATATAGTGACTTATACTTCTCATAGGAGGCAAACCATCAGGTACATTATCAGAAATGATGTCATGAAATTTATTCAACAAAGGTTTAACCTCGGGTTCATGTTCTAACTCATCTTGTTTCTCAATTTTCCTTGGAATCAAAACATAGAAAACATTATGTTCTTTCATTTCTCTTGCAAACTTTTTACCCTCAACCAAGCATACTCTGACTGTAGTACAGTGACCTTCATCAAACTTCTCTACTAAAGGAAATAACACTTGTTTCTTCCCATCCATCCAAATGGTATATTGATTCAATCTACCATCATGCAAAGCTTTCCTATCATATTGCCAAGGTCTACCCAAAAGAATATGACAACAATCCATAGGCATAATATCACACAAAACTTCATAATGATAATTCCTAATTTTGAATTTAACAAGGCATTGTTCACTTACAAGTAATTTATTCTCCTTCTGGATCCAAGCAATATGGTAAGGCTTAGGATGTCTCAATCTCTGCAACTACAATTTGTTAACTAGCTCTTTAGATGCCAAATTATCAGAACTTCCACTATCAATGATTACCTTGCAACATTTGTCAGCGATCTTACATCTGGTTCTGAACAAAATTTTCCTCAGAATAGGTTCCTCATCAGCTTCTTCATTCCAAAAGATCCTTCTTAGCATCAAGTTTTCACCATGTTCAAGTTCATTAGATAATTCCTCAACTTCTTCACAAGCCAAATTATTTCTGCCATTACCTTGAGTCTTCTTTCCAGAGTTAGTACATTCAAAGGCTCTATGTCCTTCTTCACCACATTTGTAACAAGTACCTTTAAACCAAGATTTCTCTTCTCTTTTCCCACTATTTTTATTCCTAGAGTAACCAATATAGATACCTCTAGAGTAGTTACCTCTTCTACCAATAGGTTCATCTTTCCATCCTTCATCTTATATTGTACTGTCAGATTTGCTACTTTTTCCATAAGATCTGCTTCTACTTCTTTGACATTTGCCACCTCTTCCTCTCTGTCTTTGATCATGTATTTTTGTTAATCACTCTTTTGCCTTCAAAGCAAATTGGTATGCTTCTTCCACACTATCTATTTTAACATAGCTGATCTCATCTTGAATCAATGTCCTCAGACCATTCAGGTATCTAGCCACCTTCTTAACTTCATCATCCACATGTCCAGATCTGATATCCCATTTGTAAAATTCCTCAATATGTTCTTTCACACTCATGTCCTTTTGTCTCAAATTTTGCATTTTTCTCATCAAACTAACTTGGTAATCAACTAGAAGAAACTTCTTCTTCATCTTTCCAAGCATCTTCATCCATGTCTTGATATTTTCTTCCCCTCTCTTTTATCTCTCAATTTGCAAATGATCCCACCATAGAGACGCATGACCTTTCAACTTTGTGACTGCTATCTTAACCTTCTTATTATCAGGAGTACCTTCATACTCAAAGTATTTATCCATCTTAGAGATCTAATCCAAAAGTACATCAGTCTCGAGTCTTCCATCATACAAAGAAACTTCAACTACAAGTCTGGAGTTAGCCTTAGACAAAACTCTCAAAAGTATTTCCTCATCTTGTTCAACTTTAGGTTCAGGGTTAGGTGCTTCCTCTTCTTGATCACTAACATCTTCAAGATGTGCACCTCTTCTATGGGCTGTCTCTACAACTTCAAGCCTTATTGCAATCTACCTCAACATATCCATGATAGCATTATCATTTCCTCTACCATGAACTATCTTGACAATCAAGTTCCAGCAAGATCGTAACCTTCTGCAAGTCATAGGTCAGATCTTAGATCTGCCACCCTACAACCAATCCAATAAGGTTCTCCACAATCCAATCCATAAGAAATAACTTCACTCTGATACCACTTGACGCAGGGGCAGGGTAGATTCAAGCGAATTTGACTCCACTTGAATCAATAAACAAGCCATGCTCATAATTACACATGGAAGCAATATATAATTCACATGAAACAATGAAAACACAATGTATATGAGGCAAGGCAATTGGAAACCAAACTGGTGTGATTAAATAAAATCAGTCAACATGCCCGACTGTAAGGCCTTCCGGGTTTCGGCCTTATAAAAAGAGAATTACGAATTTAGAGTCTCACCTTGCATCCTATCTTTGTCTCCAATGATGTATCTTGATAATTATCCTCCCTTTCTCCTTACTATGTATCAACCTAGACTCCTTATATAGCCAACTAAGCCATAAGTCAGCCAAATAGGCATTTAATTACATTATAGGTCCAACCTGGAAGAGTCAACCAAAACTAATGAAAGAATGAACAAAACTTGATGTGAGGTTACATTTAGGTCCACACATGACCCAAGAACATAATCCTAACTTAGCAAGGTCCCATATCATCATACAAAACCGCGCAAGATGAAAAACTCCACGTTTCATGTGAAACTGGCTGAAAATTGATACCCGAGCAAAACGGTCATAACTCCCAACTCATGATGAATTAGGATTTTTGGTCTTAGGTAAGATAGTACTTTAGGTTCTCTTTAAGATCACATGAATTAAAAGGATGATTCATTAAGGATCAATGGCTACACGTCATGCAATCAACACGCAGAAAATAAGAAAATACAGCTCTCGCCGCAAGGTAAAACAACTCTAACTTTGACAAAGACCATCCAATCCTTATGTGCTCATAGGAGAAGGTTCCAAAATAGGTCCTCAACATCATTTAAGCTTTGCATAACATGAAACCAAAAACCAAAATGATTATAATGCAAACAACATAAAGGTACAGAAAATAGGAAATGTTTTTGGTTGATACAAGATTGCTCAAAGACCCAAGATGCTCCTGCATTAGGTATGTGCAATGTTCCAATCATGATGGAGGATCTTACCAAGAACACCTGGTTTATTAGATAAATTAGGATCATTAGAATCACACTACAAGCAAAAATCAAAGAAAATATTGTTATGCCTCCAATCATGAATCTCTAGAGTCAAGTAGAAATCGTCGAGCGATTTTAGAAGACATAAAAAGAAAAATAAATGATAACAGATAGAACACAAGAAAATAGTTCAACATATCTCAGTCATTTTTAGTTTTCTAGGATGTAAGTTGTGTTGGGTGTTAAGGAAACACCTTTGTGCTAGTGTCATAGTGCAAGTGTGCAGTAGATAGAGCAAGATCTGATATGTGTTGAGAAGCATAGTGATGTCCAGATTGGTAGTGTTAAGAAACATTGTTGGATTGGGGTGTTCATAAACACCAAGTAGTGTCAGTTGATAAATTTCCCATCGAGAAGGATTGATAAACTGACTCAAGTTAAGCTCAAGAGAGAAATCAAGTGATAAAGTATTGACAACTCAGATAGGTGTAAAATTACCTCCAGATGATAAATAAGAACCAAGGACAAGGTGAAGACTATTTCCACCCCATGACATCACAAGGAAGCAAAGAGTGAGATGGATGTAGGAAAACTGATGGAAGCACAAGAGCTTAGCTATGTGTTGATAAATAAAGTGTTGATTACAAGTGACTCCTATTTTCTAGGTTTTCAACACTTGGGATTATTTTATTTTTTCTACCAAGGCACATGTTTCCAGGTTTTCACCAAGGCACTTTTTCTCCTTTTCTCTTCTTTTTTTTTTTTTTTTTTTGATATATGATTTTTAGAATTTTTTCAGGACTTTTTACACTTTTTAGGATTTTTTCAGGATCATAATTGTTGTACAGGAAATGCTGAATGTATGGCTATAGAATCATTTAAGGTGCAGAGTGTTGAGAGGCTCTTTGAGAAAATCACCTTCTGGAGCAACCAGCTAATAAGATCCAGAACCAAATATTATAGTGATGACGAAAGGAACCATCCAGTTGGGTTCAAATTTTCCTTTCTATTCTCGATGTTATTGATTCTTTGGGTTCTCTCTCAGAACGAGATCACCGGCCTAAAATTCTTGATGTCAAACCTTCTTGTTTTAGCCTCTAGACATTCACTTTTTAAATACCCTCAGATGGTCAAATGCTTCTTTTCTGCATTCATCAAGTAATTCTAGCTCTTGAAGTCAGGAGATTCTGTAGTCATCATCAGTGATAAGCCCATGTAATGATACCCTAAGTGAAGGTATCTTGACTTCAACTGGTAAGATAGCTTCAAAAAAATATACCAAATAAAATGGTGTAGCCCCTATAGGCGTTCTAATGCTTGTTCTGTAAGCCCATAGAGTTGGATTGATTTACAGATGCCAATCCCGTCCTGATTTGTTGATTGTTCTGTATAGGATCTTGAGGATTGTCTTGTTTGATGCTTCTTCTAGTCCATTCCCCCGAGGATAGTAGATTGAGGAAGAATGGTGTGTGATATGAAATCTATCATAGAGCTCATCAATGTCACTATTTTTGAAAGCCTCCATTGTCCGTGACAATCAAGGATGGAATCTTGTATCTGTAGATGATGTAGTTAAGGATAAACATAGCTATATGCTTTCCTGTTGCATGGATGAGAGGAAAAACCTCAACCCATTTGGTAAAATAATCAATAGCCATAATGATGAACTTGTGGCTATTAGAAGATAAAGGATGAATCTATCCCATGAGGTCAAAATCCCATTGTTGAAATGTCTAGTGAGTGATAAAAGGAAGCAAATCATGAACTGGAGAATGAATAAGATTCCTGTGAAACTGACACTTTTGATAGGTTTTAGAAATTGAATAACATCTTTTTCCATTTTAAGATAGTAGTATCCAACTCTCAAGAGTTTTTTTAGCCAGGGAAAGACCATTTGAGTGAGATCCACAAATACCCTCATGGACTTCTCTTAACGCTTTGTTGAATTCCTCATGTTCTAGACACCTAAGGAGAGTACCATCTAGAATTATCTTAAACAAGTCATTAATGATGAGTAAATACCAGGATGCACTTCTTATTAGGTTTCTTTTTTTTCATTTTTAGACAAGCCTTTAGGAATGGTTTGGTGTTGAAGATAGTGATAGATTTGGCTATATTGGGAAGTATCAGGAGCAATAATGGTGAAAATATTTTGAGGATCAGGTATGTCATAGGCAGGAAATGTGAGTTCTTCCACCAAGAAATCATAGTGTTACTCATGCTCTTCAAGTTGTAGCATGGAGGCTAAGGTATCCATGGCATTAAGTGCTTTGTTCTCTACACGTGGTAGCTATTGAAAAGTGATGAATATAAAGTATTTATTCAAATCATCAACCAGACGTTTGTATGGTAGGAGCATCTCATCTCTGGTTTGGTATTCATTGGTGACTTGGTTGATTACAAGCTGAGATTCACGATAAACATAGAGTTCCTCGATTTTCCAGTCAATAGCCAGTTTCAGCCTATTAGCTAATCCTTCATATTCCACCAAATTGTTCATGTATGAGAAGATCATCTTGTATGTTTTAGGTATTTTGTAGCCTTGTGGGGAGATTAAAAATACACTAGAACCAACACCTTGTTGTGTAAATGTTTCATTGAAGTACATCTTCCAGATTTTGAGTCAAGTGTAAGATGGAATCATTAGGAAATTTAGAAACAAGGGGATGTGTATCTTGTAGAGGCACATATGCTAAATAATCTACCAAAAATTTCCCTTTGATAGCTTTTTGGTCAACATATGTGATGTCAAATTTGCTGATTATCATCACATATTTAGTTAATCATTCTATTAGTGTTGCCTTGTTTATTAATTACCTAAGAGGATCTATTTTTTCTATCAGCTTTGTTGACTAGGCCAACATATAGTGTCTGAACTTGGGAGAAGAAAACACTACTACTAGACAAGCTTTTTCAATGACGATGTAGTTGATCTCATAAGAGACTAGTGTTTGGCCGATATAATAGATAGCTCACTTACATTCTTGATCATCATGTTGTGTGAGAAATGCTCCCAAAGAAGAATCAATAGAAGATATATAAAGAAACAAGGGATTTCCAGGGGCAGGAGTCATTAGTATTGGATGATTAGCTAGATATTCTTTGATTTATTAGAAGTGTTTCTCACAATCCTCATTCCATTTGAAAGTGACACCTTTATGAAAGGTCTTAGTAAAGGGTTGTTCCTTGTCAACTAGCTGAGAGATAAATCTTCTAATGGATTGCAACTTTCGCTGTTATATCCTCTTTTGACTGATGTTTCGTGGAGGTTGCATTTCCATAATTTCTTTGAATTTGGCTGGGTCCACCTCAATTCCATGTGCTGAGACTATGTATCCAAGGATATTGCTAGAGGTGACCCCAAAAGTGCACTTCTTAAGATTGAGCCTTAATTTGAAGTGTTCCATTATAGTGAAGATTTTGTATAAGTCAACAAGGTGAATTTCCCTAGTAGCAGATTTTGTCAATGTATCATCAACATACTCCTCCATAATTTTGTACATCATGTCATGAAAAATAGTTATCATTGTCTGCTGATAGGTGGAACCAACATTATTTAATCCAAAAGGCATAACATTCCAATAGAAGGTTCCCCATGAACAAGTAAATGTTTTCCTTTCTTGATCTTCAGGTGTGATGTGGATTTGATTGTATCCAAAAAATCTGTCCATCAGGGAATACATCTGATAACCAATAGTGAGGTCCATGATCATGTCAATGCTAGGTAATGGGCAATAATATTTAGGACAAACCTTGTTTAGATCCCTTAAATCTGTGCAGATGTGTATCGACTTGTCAGCTTTAGATACTAGCACAATGTTAGAGATCTAGTCAACATAGTCTATAGCTCGAATGAATGTGGTTTTTAGAAGCTTCTCAAGTTCTGCTTTAGCTAGTAATGCAATATGTGGATGTATTTTTCTCAGCTTGTATTTGACTAGTTTGATTCCTGGAGAAATAGATAAATGATGCATAATGAGATTTATATCCAAGCCTTACATATCATAATAGGACCATGAAAAATTGAATTTTTTTTCCTATGAAGAACTAGATAAATTTTTGTGTTTCTTCTTCAGACAAGGATTGTGCCAGATGTATAATTTGTGGATTCTCATATGTTCCCAAGTTGACCTGTTGTGTAGGCTCAATAAGAACTGAGGATCATTCTTGAAAGTGCTCAAGAAGAATATCAAATACCCCATCTGTAGGCACCTCAGAGAGGTTTTCACCATTGGATGTGTCATTTATTTTTACTATTTCAAGGTTTGACACTACCACATAGTGGTTTTAACCATCAGAACACTTGTTCTTGTTGTTTTTATTTCTTTGACTAAGATGCTTGATATCCTCCACCACCATTATGCTACTCATTGCACTGGTGGAAGAAGGGGAAGGTTTTACAACATTTAGATAAAAAAATTCATGATTAGTGTCAAATGATATGAGCTGGATGGATTTAGAAGGGCTCTAGTCAATTAACTCAAGATGGATAAGGGATAAAGGTTCAATGGGTTCAAGTGAAAAGACACTGGTATCATCCTCATCATTCATGAATGTCCCTAGGAGGTCAAGAAAGTTATCCTCGATAGAGAGTTGTTGATCATGAGTTATCCTAGGATAATTAGAGGAGTTCAAAGGAGTATTACTCAAATCTAACCAGGATAGTCTATTCCTATAACTAAGTCCCTAATTTTGTTCTTGAATAGTTTGTTGTTCTAGAAGTGTGTGAACATGAACCATCTCAATCCTAAAACTTTCTAAATTCTATGTAGTTGTCCTAGGATGAGGTCCAATATACCCATTGTTTTCTTGATCAATTGGAGTGGTATCTTGATTATAAGAAGATGGTCTAGGAACCATAAGGATAATTTCCATAGGAGGATTAAAGAGATCTTCATCAATTGTTTGGTCTCAAGAATTTGATCTCTCTCCTCTTTCAAAATTTGTAGCATTGGCATATCTATGTATGACATCAACCTGAATATCTAATGTAGCATCTAATAATGAGTCCCACTCATATTCATGTGAATCTATTTCACTATTATGGTACTATTTGATGTAGTTAGCTAGGGCTATTGTACAAGGAAGATTATCATCATCACTTTCACTTATCTCAAGAGGTGTACTTTTAGTAGTGGGAGCTTGTTCAATAGTAGTAGCAACAAAGTAGTCTAGGGTAGGCATGAATCAAGGCAAATCCAAGATATGGGAAATGTCAACAAGTTGCCCCCAATTAGGATGCATATGATTGGGCTCAACAATATTTTTAGCAACAAGAGTAGTGGAAGCATCAGTAGTAGTGATTAGCTTAGGAGATTGAGTGAGATCTTGATTAGGATTAAATTGGGAAAATACTAAAATTTGATTTTTCAAAAGTTTCTATGTTTTAGTAAATTGCATTTTTTAAGGTCTTCAGAGCATTTCTAGGTTTGGATGCCTAGAGGTATCAACGCAGTGTTACTTCTGAAATTTGATTTGAGATTTATTGAATACCTTTCCAATGAAGTAAATAGTTTGCAATTCAGAGCTAGGACTAGAAAGTTATGCCTTCTCCAAGTGGACCTATTTTTTATATATAGTTTTTAGATAAATTTTGATAGTTTTAATAGTTTATTTGTAATAAACATTATGATGACTCTTCATTTCATTTTGAAGGGATTCTTGTAACCCTTGGGATCCATCAGATTTGTATAAACTCCAATTTTGAATAGAATAGATCATTTGTTGGCTTGCAATCTTGTTGTTAGTCTTCTCATTTTTTATGTTGAATTTAACAATACTGCAGGTATCACACCAGGTATTGGAATTTGATTTCATAATTCAGATCAGATCTTCTTGATTAAGACCATTTTCTACTAGATCCACAAGTTCTACTAGGTTATTTTCTTGAGGCACTTGAGATGGTATATAGGGTTCTCCTTGATAATCTGGATTAGTAGTTTGAGTATGTAACAATATTTCGTATGTCACTAGTTGAATTTATGGCTCTTCTTCATCATCAAAGTCCTCAAATGTGGGAGTGCAGCTGCTAGGTTTGTCAAACTTACGTTCATGGTAGCCTACATGAGTCTTGTCCTTGGGATTTCTAAATTCAACATGTAGAGGTTCAAGGAGACCTTTTCCTTTTCCAAGAGGACTTATTCTGTCATACACCATCTTCTACTTGGAACTTAAAGAATTATATAAAAGCTTCAATTTTTGGGAGTCTTTGATTTGGCCTTATTTGTTGTATTCGGTTGGAGGATTTTAGGTAGGGTTTAAAAATCTATGTTTATCATTCTTTTGAAAAGATTGTCTACATTGTGATTGGAATTAAATGTTGAAAATTATGGTTTTATTTTGATTGAGGATTATGGTTTGATTTTTCATTATTTTTAGTTTGAATTGGTTATTGAATTTCTTATAAAAAACCTAGAATTTTTTTAAGAACAATAGGGAAAAACTTGAAATTAATTCAGTTAGGGTTTGTTTGTATTTGTTGTTGAAACTCTAGGTATTGGGTATGTGCAAAATCACGAGGGGCCAAAAAGTGGCGATGTGAAAAATATTCACTTTGCACTCGTCCAAAAGCACATGCAAATGCTTGTTGACTTTTTAGTAGGCCTGGGTGTCTGTACACCTGAGCAAACTTGACACCAAAGCACAGGCCTAATCGGGTACCCGATAACTGTGGCATAAATCTGAAACCCGCAAGCCCTTTTCTTCATTTCTTTCCGCATTTTTGCTTGGGAAAATGGCTTGATATATCATATACCCGATATATTTTCAGGTATCTGATTTTGGCAACAACAAATTTGACTCCCTAGCATATTCAGTAAGTAAATTATTTGTATATTTTTATTATTTTATTTCATTTTCATGCTAAATGTAACTTTTTTTGTTGAAATAGGGTTTTGTATTTATATTTGTAATAATATATGAAATTAGATTGAAATTTAGATTTTTTTTAAAATTTAATCAGGCATGGCTGACAACACCAAATAACGATCCCGAAAACAATCCCCCGTATCTAAACCCTCAATCTTTACAAGATTTGATACAGGAAAATTTGAACACAATACGAGGTTTCCAAAACACGTATAAAAATATACCTACATTAGGTTCCATTCTTGCCACACTAAATACAATTGTTGAAAATATTGACACACTCACGTAGCAACATAATGCTGCTCTTCATTGGCGTGATAATATGCACGCCCAATTTGATGACAGGCTTGACCATGATGGGATTGTGGCCCTTAATATAAGTAAGGAAGATATAGCCGCCCTTTTTGTCAATCCTAAAACTGGAATACAAGTTGACCCCAAAAAGCCCAAATTATCAATAAAATGGTGCACAAATGAAGCAATGCGCACACACTTTTGGGATTACTGGTGGATGGTTTTTGATAAACCACCCCATAGCAATTTGGAGGTCCCATTTTATTTCATAAAAAAATTGTATGCTGAGTTTGTGCTTGGTCACCGTGTTAATTATTTGAGTATGAGGCCCAACATGGGCATAGGCGGAGGAGCTCCTCAGACTAGGCCATTTGCCCAGTGCAAAAAGGCCACTACCTTTGTCCCCCCCACTGATGTCACACCCCCTCCTCCAGTGCAGCATCCTGATATCATTGCAAAGGCTACCTCACAGACCATTAGGGCCGCTCATTTACTGAGTGATTAGTTGATCACGCAGACCAGGTTAGTGTTGCCTCCTGGTGTGGATGATGTTGGTGCATCGACATCTCGTCAGAGTTCACATGTATGCAAGCCCCATATTTGCATTATATGCAGGAATATGTGCCTCAGACCGCTTACTGATGCTGATACATATCAGTATGTTATTGATGAGGAGGATACAGGAGACACAACTGCAGAGGCTGCAACACCTCATGGAGCATCTACATCTCATGAGAGTGCTCAGGAGGTGTACGCAGAGCCATTGACTCTTGTTGATACGGTAAGAGTAAACATTATAAATAAATTTGTCACATGACTTATTTAATTTAAAAATAATTTATTTATTTAGATTAGTTTTAATGATTGCATGTACTTATGTATATATATTTTTTCCATTTATGTTCAGTCGATGACACAGGAGGAGGTGAGATAGGTGGATGAGTCCACACTTTCGGTCATTTTATTTGGCCTTGATGACTATATGGTATATTATAAATTATGTACCCATTAGTTTTTTTTTATATCATTTGGTGTACATGCTTAAATCTCTATTAATTAGAGCAATACAATTCATACATTTACTAATATATTGTCATCTTATTATGTTCTTGCAAGCTACAACCGATGTCAATGGGGGGCATGAGGGGGTTCCTTCTTTAGGTGTCGACAAAGGAAAGGTAGTTAATTGTTTAAGATTAATTATGCATCCATATGTATGCCACTTGTATGTAGTAATAAATATTTTACTTGCACTTTATTGTATAGGGCGTGGCTATTGATGATGTCCCAACACCGGTTCGGGAGCGTAGGGTTACAGGCATCTTGATTCAGAGTGATAGCCCGATTGTACGTAGACTTTTACATATTGTTATTTGTATTTTGTAACCAGGGTTGTTATGATGAAGTACATTGATATATAATTGACAATCTTTTTACTCTCATAGGTTACTCTGACTGTGAGGGAGGGCCCATGAGAATCTTTCGTATCTTTGTTGACCCAGCCCACTATTCCAAAGGAGGGATCACTAGATGTAAGTTTTAATTTTAGTTCAATCAATTTGTAATTTTATTATGCTATCATCCTATTTTATAGATTTATTACTCTATGTTGCACCACTCTACTAATCTCATTATTGCAAATATATATTTATAGGTCAGAGTTGGTATTGTTGGCATGGTCCCTTCGCTACCCAGGACTTATGCTAGGACACCTGATCGTGGTAGGCGATCAAGAGACCAGGTACATATATTTGTATTCAGTTATAATTTTAATTAAATTAGTGTTTGAATTATGAATTATATATATATATATATATATGTGTGTGTGTGTGTGTGTGTGTGTGTGTGTGTGTGTACAAATCATATAAAGTAAGCAATCTAACTTGGGTTTGAACTCATTTTTTATGTAGGATCAATCAGAGCCCAACACTTCTTCAAAGAGGCTACATTTTGATGATCCCCCTATGACATAGGATGTAGTTTTAGTTTTGTGGTCATTTAGAGATGCCACTTGGCACATTTTGAGATGGAATATATGCCACATTGTACACCTTAAAACATTGATTTTGTAGACATTTTGAAATGGCATGTGCCATATTTGTAAATGGAGATACTTTTGATACATTTGATACTTTGTATATATAGAACATGTTCATTTATATGTTATATTTGCATCATCTTTTGTATATACATATTTATTATTCATGTTTATGGAATTGAATGGTGAAGTTATATCTTGACTATGATTATCATTATGATTTAAATTATATCTTGTTGAAGTTACATTTGTTTTTCTTTACTCTGGAATACCATGTTCATGGAGCTTATTATGTTTGAGGTTTTACTTCTATAGATTTCCTATGTTCTTATGTTTCATACCATTATATATACTCACTTGAGCCACTTAGTACTACATTGTTTCAATATTATGTATATACTCACTATTGATATAACTCGTCATATTGGGGTCACTTGAGCCATGGAAGATCATTGCCCAATCGTGCTTAGTGCACCTTGGGGTCACTTGGGTTGAGCGTGGTCGCGAGCTTTCCAGTGACTCCATGGGCGGTGTTGGTTCCCAAAACCACAGATTGGAAATCCAAGAGCCGGCCAATTCTCCAATAGGATTCCAAATTAGTTCTGGCCAACAAACGAGAATAATTCAAATTCCCCTACACTTTAGGCTTCGCTACACCTAGGCGGGTAAACCTTCACCTCGAACTTGATCACTTTCTTCAAGGTTTTTCTATAGCGAATTTAAGCTTGTGAGTTTTTTGACTGGAAAATTCCTTGAACTCGATCAATATGAAATTGAATGCTGAATGTTTGAATTAAATGTTTTGTGTAATGATTCTTAATAATGGATTTGAGGTTTGCAGGAAGGAATTGATAGATTTTCTGACTTCACATATAAACCCAATACTTCAAAAATAAAAGACCAGTGCCTCTGCTCATTCGGGCAATAGAGTCAACTTCAATGAAGATTACATACAACTTTATAATGTTCTATGCACTTATACTGCCAATCAATTAAATAATCAAGACGCGATAGATCAAATATTTATGCAATCTTAAATTAGTCCAGATTGAACTTTAACTCCTCAGAGACAAACTAGACACAAATTCAGAAATAATTAAATATTTCACGATATCTGTGATGATCGAATTTAAGATGCTAAATGACCATGTCCACTTATCTGACATTAAAATTGTATACAAAATTCAAAAAATAATTATAAAGGACGGTTCATCTGCAGTTTAATTCTCCACACCTTTAATAATAAACAAAAGACATTTTATTTTATTATTAAAATAAAATAATTGAATTTATATTACAAAGTCATATTATTGCTCCTTATCCCTCCATACAATTAAATATATATGCTTGTATTGCTTCTTTTTTGTTCTTCTATCGAATGTTTTTGCTTTTTCCAAAATAATATAACTCCTATTTATATGCTACTCACTGAATAGTCATACTTCTTTCAAAATTAAATGACATCTTCTCCTTAAATAATCGCACCTCCTCAAGACTAATAAGTAATCGCTCAAATATTTGGAAATATAAGGTTCCAGCCAATAATTATTTGTTAATGTTCTCAAAACACTTATAACAACATATTTATTAAAACTTCTGACCTTCTAAAATAAATGTTCGAGATGCATATATTGACGGCTTTCTAGAATTATTTCTGGTGCTTAACTTTCCCTGTGCCTGAGATGATGATGAGGCCATCAGTACTGATATTGAAGATCATTTCTCTACAAAACAAAAACCATCCCATCTGCTCTTCATCACTAAATTAAAACTTCAATCGCTACTAATATGAGAGTTTCGTTTACCACTTCTATGAATTTTTGTATACAAATTCTATACCATCAATTATGTCGCTATTTTTCATTGTGTGCACATTTAGTCTCATACTTTCATTGCTAATTTCATATATTATTGTTTTCAATGCTTTTTGTTCGCACTTATAATAATTTTAACTGTCGGCAATAATGTTTCGATATCATCGTGTATGCAAGAGCCTTCATTTCATGCTATAAAAAATCTCCATTATCGTATAAGCTTATGGTCTTCATTTCCAATCTTCAATATTACCGTTGATAGATATGACATGTGACTATTGAATTTTCTATTGTGTATAATATATGATTGCTTGCACAACATGATATCCCTCAGACTTACAAAAACACATCTCTTGAATATATCGTCTCTCAAATGTTCATTTAATGATTTTAATACTACCTTCGAACTATGCTCAACACTGTGTATATTTATTTTTTATTACTGCATGGCTCCTTCGGATGTCTTCATACACATATGTTTAATCAATCTTTAACTCATGTTGTGTTCACTTCATTTGATGAAGTTGTTGCTTCAAGGGTTGATTATTGCTGACTTGACATTCATGATGAGTTTTACTTTACCGCCTCTTGTAATATTCTTCCAAATAATATGTTTATTGTAATATGATGCAATTGTTAACATCTACGAGGAAATGAAATTTATTTGGGTTGACTTTGATCATTAATTGCTAGTGTGTATACTTCACTCCATTCAAATGCTGATATGATGCTTAATGTTCCAATGTTGCCAAGTTGCATAGTTGTCAACGCTATTTATTCAATAGTCTTTGCTATCTGTCTTAGTTTTTATCTCCACTTAATAGTATGTGTTTGTATATCTTGTGAGCAACCAAAAACCCTTCAATGACATCAATGACAACCTTATCAAATCTCCAATATTATTTCTCAAATGGAGGCCCTAATTTTTGTAAAAAATTAAGGCTCCATCAGGCGAAACAAGGTTGTCACTAGCGTTTACCCTGCCAACCGGAGCTAATGGAGTAGATAGTTTGATGCAATGTCAGATGGTTTGAAAGATACACTGTTGAGCCACTTTCAACTGACCCTCACTGCAAGTTTTGGCATCGACTCGGATCGTCTTTCCAAATGCAAACGAAGTTGAATCGCCCAAAACTGAGAGAGGTTATTGTAGACCTTAGAAACACTATCACATAGCCCCTAATAGTTTTTTGATACCTCTCATGAGGTCTGAGATATGAGCCATGGAAGATCATTGCCCAATCGTGCTTAGTGCACCTTGGGGTCACTTGGGTCAAGCGTCGTCGCGAGTGTTCCCGTGACTCAATGGGTGGAACAGGGTTGTCACTGATGTTTACCTGGCTAAACAGAGCCAATGGAGAAGATGGTTTGATGCCAGGTCGAACAGTTTGAAAGATACGCTGCTAAGCCGCTTTTAATTGACCCTCACTACTAGTTTTGGCATCGACTAAGATCATCTTGCCAAATGCAAACGAAGTTGAATCACCCAAAACTGAGAGAGGTTATTGTAGACCTTGGAAACACAATCTTGTAGCACCTAACATTTTTTCAATACCTCTAACAAGGTCTGAGATACGAGCTTGGAAGATCCCTGCCCAATCGTGCCTAGTGCACCTTGGGGTCACTTGGGTCGAGCGTGGTCGAGAGTGTTCCGGTGACTCCGTGGGTGGAATGGGGTTTTCATTGGCATTTACCCAGCCAACCAGAGCTGATGGAGAAAATGGTTTGATGCCAGGTTGGATGGTTTGAAAGATACGTTGCTGAGCCACTTTCAATTGACCCTCACTACAAGTTTTGGCATCGACTGAGATCGCCTTGCCAAATGCAAACGAAGTTGAATCACCCAAAACTAAGAGAGGTTATTATAGACCTTGAAAACAAAATCTCATAGCCCCTAATGGTTTGTCAATACCTCTCACGAGCTCTGAGATATGAGCCATGGAAGATCGCTGCCCAATCGTGCTTAGTGCACCTTGGGGTCACTTGGGTCAAGCGTGGTCGCGAGCATTCTGATGACTCCATGGGTGGAACAGGGTTGTCACTGGCATTTACCTAGCCAATCGGAGCTGATGGAGTAGATGGTTTAATGCAATGTTAGACAGTTTGAAAGATACGCTGTTGAGCCGCTTTCAACTGACCCTTACTGCAAGTTTTGGCATCGACTGAGATCGCCTTGCCAAATGCAAACGAAGTCAAATCGCCCAAAACCAAGAGAGATTATTGTAGACCTCAAAAACACAATCTTGTAGCACCTAACAGTTTGTTGATACCTCTCATGAGGTCTGAGATATGAGCCCTAGAAGATCACTGCCCAATCGTGCTTAGTGCACCTTGGGGTCACTTGGGTCGAGCATGGTCATGAGCGTTCCGGTGACTCTGTGGGTAGAATGGGGTTGTCATTGGCATTTACCCAGCCAACTAGAGCTGATGGAGCAAATAGTTTGATGCCAGGTCAGACAGTTTAAAAGATGCGCTGCTGAGCCACTTTCAATTGACCCTCACTGCAAGTTTTGGCATCGACTGAGATTGCCTTGCCAAATACAAACAAAGTCGAATTGCCCAAAAATGAGAGAGGTTATTGTAGACCTCTAAAACATAATCTCATAGCACCTAATGGTTTTTCCATACCTCTCATGAGGTCTAAGATATGAGCCTTGAAAGATCACTGCCCAATCGTGCTTAGTGCACCTTGGGGTCACTTGGGTCGAGCATGGTCACGAGCGTTCCGATGACTTTGTGGGCAGAACAGGGTTGTCATTAGCATTTACCCAGCCAACCAGAGTTGATGGAGTAGATGGTTTGATGCCAAGTCAGACGGTTTGAAAGATAGGCTACTGAGCCACTTTCAATTGACCCTTACTGCAAGTTTTGGCATCGACTGAGATCGCCTTGCCAAATGCAAATAAAGTTGAATTGCCCAAAACTGAGAGAGGTTATTGTAGAACTCAAAAAAATGATCCTATAGCCCTTGATGGTTTGTCGATACCTCTCACGAGCTCTAAGATACAAGCCACAAAAGATTGCTGCCCAATCATGCTTAGTGCACCTTGGGGTCACTTGGGTCAAGCGTGGTTGCGAGCGTTCTAGTGACTTCATGGGTGGAATGGGGTTGTCATTGGCATTTACCCAGCCAACCAGAGCTGATGGAGTAGATGGTTTGATGTCAGGTCAGATGGTTTGAAAGATATGTTGTTGAGCTGCTTTCAACTGACCCTCACTACAAGTTTTGGCATAGACTGAGATCGCCTTGCCAAATGCAAATGAAGTTGAATCGCCCAAAACCGAGAGAGGTTATTGTAGACCTCAAAAACATGATCCTGTAGCCCCTAATAGTTTGTTGATACCTCTCATGAGGTCTGAGATACGAGCCATGGAAGATCGCTGCCGGTTTGAAAGATACGCTGCTGAGCTGCTTTCAACTGACTATTAGTGGTATGTTTGAAATTTGAACTGTGAAACTAATCATGATTAAGCTTGTGAAATTTGAATTGTGGAGCTTATTATGTTTGAGGTTTAACTTTTATAGATTGTTTGAAATGATAAAAATAATAGCCTTAAAGCATTAGAAACAACAATCAAACATGTAAGAATTCAAACCATGCAAATGACATAAGTATATGACATATAAGATCCCTTCTTGGCACTATTGGCCACCCATACATGATTTTGGTCATAATTCCTTATCAAGAGTTTTAGGACATTTAAATTTAAAACAAATTGATTGTTACAAATTACCATTATAGGCTTCAAAAGATCTCAATTAACCATTAAGGATCCTTTTCTCCTTCTATCTCTGATTGGATCCATGGTGACCATAGGTGTCTTCATAGGTGCTCCTACACAAGTTACAATCCACATACAAAACTAAGTTTATTGACTCAAAATACAATCTAAGAAAGGTGAAATTAATGTATTGAAATTAAGCTTAACAAACTTAGAAAACAATGCACTAAGCTAACTTATTACCTAGTCAAGTGTTCCTGAAGGGTCATCTCTTTGCTTCAGGGTCTCCAATAGTGCTTCATGATCAATAGTACTAATAGTCCAAAGTTCTTTTGTCTTTGGTCTTCCTTGATGCTTTGACAACTTGACATTTGTTGCTATAACAAGGTGTGAATACATGAGAATAGTTTTGTGCTTCTCATAGTCTTCAAATGCGGGAACTCCATTCTTTCTAATCATGTATGTTCATAGCCATGTTCCCCAAACAACAACTAAACCAATAGGATATGTGAACCCATCACCATCTTTCATTGGTTGTACAAGCTTCTGTTTACCTTGTACACAATGTGCTAACCAATAATCTGACCTCTCATCATTCCCCTACGTTGCAAGCAATGCAAAAACATCTCCTAGCTTCAGAAGATCTGAAAGATGGTCATAGTCAACTGAAGTGTCCATGCCATCATTTCTTATAGAGAGTGTCAAAGATAAAGGAGTTAGATACTATGGAACCCATGTATCCACCCACTCACTTGACTCGCAATGATCCCAATCATACTAAAAACACATGGGGCAAAAACAAGCCAACTCTCATGTCCAAATGGTCCATGTACTACTATTGGAGGTTCAGAATGAATGCATTTTTGAAGAGTCTTTCACTGTTTGACAATCCAATCTATCTCCTATAGTTCCCTCCTCAACCAACCAAAAGAATCTACACACTATAGAATTAAGAGTCCCCCCCTGTGACAATGCTAAAGTACACCAATCAACAATAGAATGAGCATCAAGAAGTACAACACCTGAAATCCTCAATTGCTCCTTAACTAGAGCTCTCTTCACACACGCACCTGCTCTATCATGCTCCCCTTTCCCATGTCCTGACTCAAAAAAACTCCAAATATGAGGTACACCTCTCTCCACATGCATTATACACAACCAATAAAGCATTCTGGCATTCTTAAATTGACTGGTGCAATTATCCGACCAAATGAGATGCCTATCCATAGCGATACCATTTTCCAGCAAGAAGTCAAAATAGTTCTGGAAACAATGTTAAAAAAACTCATGAGAGTGAGACCTGTAGTTGCTCATATAAAAATGGTACTCTCTAATTATCTTTCACTCATCTTTTGTGCTATCAGGGGAATGTCTATACGTGATGTGTACAAAAATAGCAACCTGAATGGAATTGTAATATTGAGCTTGAGTCTCATTTTGGGGCTGCAATGTATAGTTCTCTGCAAAGTCTACAATGGATATAATAGTTCCAATGGGGAAAGTGTCCTTACATGTTCTGAATTGTTGATCCAACCATTGAGACATGTGACTATGCCTTGCATATGTGTAAAAAGGATTTGTCTTGAAATCTGAGATAAAATCAGCAACATTGTATTCTTTTGCAACTAACTCACATCTAGAGCCTTCACCTCCACTCTTCAATGTATATTTCACCATTTCATATACCTTTTTTTGGATTAGTGTCTTTCCAAAATTGTGTTCCAAACTCTCATGAAAACATGTTCTAAACTTGGACAAGCCACCACATTCTGAGCACTTGGCATTTAAGCAATCTTTTTTATAAAATAAACAACCATCATCTCTATGACATAAAAATTGATCTAGCAAGTCTCTTGATGATTTGGGAAGACCACTTGCACCACAATCCTATAGCATTTCATTAGTATGCAATGTAGAATGAATGGACCATAATAATTCATGATGCATTGAAAACTCAACATGATATTTGCAACAACATGTATTCCGAATCTTAACAGGTACACAATAAAATGGCTACAGATTTAAAAGACCTTTGTGATATTTTCAATGTTGGATGTGTCTCACAAAATTTTTTATACAACATTGTTTGACTTACCTCCACATAATGTTTAGGATGTGGAGTGCGGTCTCGATTGCCAACTCTCAACTTCAAGACATCCTTCACATTTGCTGAGACTCTTGAGTTAGCATCCCAAAATTGTTGAATTTCATCCTTGACAACATCTGTTAGCTTCTTATCGAAACGTGGAAGTCTCCCACCATAAGCTCATGTATTAGTTTGAAGTGGATCATCAAGTATTTATCTTCTTCCAAGCGCTCTACCCAAAGTTTTACAGTCTATATTGAAGTCAACACAAGTTTGTCTCATCAAACGAGCCTTTCTCAACTGATGACTTACTAAGGAGGTTGTAATAATCCTCCGAGCAACTCTCTTGTCTTTTTCTCTATTAGTCTTCCCAATGCTATTGAGAGCATTGAAAAGATTCTTCACAAAAATGCCATTTCTCTCTATTTTTTGGTTCACACGAATCTTCAATTTCACAAGCACAGGTCTCATCTTTTGCATCTTTAACAAGTGCACAAAAATTTGACATTGCTCAACCAATGTCTTGAAGCCCACAACCTAACGGTTCTATGTGACCTCTTTCCTTCCCAATTATTCATAATGTTCTCCTCAATTTCAATTAACCATTTAGGTCTTCTCGAAAGCCTTGAATTTGAAGTTTGATTATCTTTATTGCAAGGGACTTCATTTCGCATATAATTTGGAGATGTGTAATGTTCATGTGGTTCTTGTGCAACATTTTCATTCCCCAAGTCTACATTTTCAATCTCCATCTGTACATTTTCAAATTCAACATCCTCTTCACTTACAACTACATTTACGGGGTCACCTTGATTAATGTTTAACATATCTTCTCTCCTTCTTCGGTGATTTTCCTTATCTTTTTCCCTATATGCTTGAATTTCTTCATCTGTTAGCTTCCTCTTGCGTTTAGCCTTTTGACGACTGTTGCTTCCCATGGTGAGACCACAAGTCGATAAAAATCAAACAATGGGCCCCAAATCACATTTTTTTTTCTGCAACGCGTGAAAAAAGTATAAAATCCCATGTTTGTCTAGTTTGTGGGGACAGGGAATATTTTGGTCAAATACTACCTATCCAAAATCGGGTATCTGATTCAACATCGAGTATCCAATTCCATATCAAGTACCCGATATTCCCAGGCAGATGAAAAAAGGGCGGGAGCAAATGAAAAAAATTTAAACTTTTACATATTATATATATATATATATATATATATATATATATATATATATATATATATAAAGGAGGCATATGATATATATAATGTATATTATATATATACTAATGTATTATAATATACTAATGTATTATATGTACTAATGTATTATATACTAATTTATATAATATATATAATATATTACATATATACTAATGTATATAATATATATATAATACATATACTAATGTATACTAATATATTTTATATAATATTATCTTTTAGCTATTATTTTTTTCTCATTTTTCCTGTATGATGCTTTTGTATACAAATTGTGGATATTCTCTGGGAAACTATCTAAGGAAAATACAGTAGTCGATCTGCGTCCTTTGGATCAAAAAGATGATTTGTAAAACTTAACCTAAAAATTCATTACTGCTAATGAAAATGTCTAATCATGTAGCAAGGTACAGAAGCTTGAGAAAGGTGTAACAAATTAATATGCAAATATTTTTGTCCATAACAATATTTTCTACATTTATTATGATATTGATCCAATTTGATGCACCTTCGCTATTTGATCGATCCCTTCCCTTTCATTTCACTTGGTTTGCTCATTTTGCACATCATAGGCCAGGATTTGACAGCAGATATGACCTTGGTACTACTAGCGTTAATGATAAATTTTACCTTTTAGCTATTATTTTTTTGTCATTTTCCCTATATGATGCTTTTGTATACGAATTGTGGATATTCTGTGGGAAACTTTTCATTTTTTACTATAGGATGCCTTTGTATACAAATTTTGGAGAATCTCTTGCAAAAATATGGAAATTATAATCTTCCTCCTCGAGCATACATTAATGAAGTTCTTCATTTCTTAGCAGAGGAATCTAGCTGCATTGTTGAAGCTTATGGTACTACATACAGAAATGGGGTATGTATTTTTGGCCTAAATTTATTTCTCATTTCTTTTAGGTCTCTAAAGGTGGTCGGCTAAATCTTTGTATTAAATGTGCCTTTTATAGGCACTGTAAACCCTAGCTATGTAGAAATGGAGGCTTTAAAGAAAATTTCACTAGAGGCGGAGAGAGAGACTTCCTAGGGATCATGGGGACTTCCTAGGGGTCCTAGTATGCCTTCTCAAGCGTTAGGACCCCTATGAAGTCTTGATGACCCCTTTTGACACATTCAAATGCTCAAGTGTGTCTTAAGGGGTCCTAACACCCCTTCAGACACACTTAAGCATTCCAATGTGTCAAAAGGTGTCATGGGGACTTCAAAGGAGTCCTAATGCATGATAAGGCTTACTAGGACCTCAAGGGAGTCCACATGACCCCTTTTAACACATTGGAATGATCAAGTGTGTCCGAAGGGTTCCTAGGACCCCTTAAAACACATTTGAGTGTTCCAATGTGTCAAAAGGGGTCATGGAGACTTGCTAGGGGTCCTAACGCGTGATAAGGCATACTAGCACCACTAGGGAGTCCCCATGAATGCTCAAGTGTGTCTTAAGGGGTCCTAGGACCCCTTGGAACATACTTGAGCATTCCAATGTGTCAAAAGGGGTCATAGGGACTTCCTAGGGGTCCTAACACATGATAAGGTGTACTAGGACCCCTAAGGAGTCCCCATGACCCCTTTTGACACATTTGAATGCTCAAGTGTGTCCGAAGGGGTCCTAGGACCCCTTTAGACACACTTGAGAATTCCAATGTGTCAAAAGGGGTCATGGGGACTTCCTAGGGGTCCTAACATGTGATAAGGTGTACTAGGACCCTTAGGGAGTCCCCATGACCCCTTTTGACACATTTGAATGCTCAAGTGTGTCTGAAGGGATCCTAGGACCCCTTAAGACACACTTGAGCATTCCAATGTGTCAAAAGTGGTCACAGGGACTTTCTATGGGTCCTAACGCATGATAAGGCATACTAGGACCCCTAGGTAGTCCCCATGACCCCTTTTGACAAATTTGAATGCTCAAGTGTGTTGGAAGCGGTCCTAGGACCCCTTAATACACACTTGAGCATTCCAATGTGTCAAAAGGGGTCATCAAGACTTCTTAGGGGTCCTAAAGTATGATAAGACATACTACGACCCCTAGGAAGTCCCCATGACCCCTTTTGACACATTGGAATGCTCGAGTGTGTCTTAAGGGGTCATAGGACCCCTTAAGACACACTTGAGCATTCCAATGTGTCAAAAGGGGTCATGGGGACTTCCTAGGGGTCCTAACACATGATAAGGCATACTAGGACCCCTAGGGAGTCCCATGACCCCTTTTGACACATTAGAATACTCAAGTGTTTCCAAAGGGGTCGTAGGACCCCTTAAGCCACACTTGAGCATTCTAATGTGTCAAAAGGGGTCATGGGGAATTCCTAGGGGTCCTAACGCGTGATAAGGTATACTAGAACCCCTAGGGATTCCCCATGACCCCTTTTGACACATTGGAATGCTCAAGTGTGTTTGAAGGGGTCCTAAGGCCCCTTAAGACACACTTGAGCATTCCAATGTGTCAAAAGGGGTCATGGGGATTTCCTAGGGGTCCTAACACATGATAAGGCATACTAGGACCCCTAGGGAGTCCCCATGACCCCTTTTGACACATTGGAATGCTCAAGTGTGTCCGAAGGGGTCCTAGGACCCTTAAGACACACTTGAGTGTTCCAATGTGTCAAAAGGGGTCATAGGGACTTCTTAGGGGTCCTAACGTGTGATAAGGCATACTAGGACCCCTAGGGAGTCCCCATGACCCTTTTTGACACATTGGGATGCTCAAGTGTGTTCGAAGGGGTCCTAGGACCCCTTAAGACACACTGGAGCATTCCAATGTGTCAAAATGGGTCATGGGGACTTCCTAGGGGTCCTAACGCATGATAAGGTGTACTAGGACCCCTAGGGATTCCCCATGACCTCTTTTGACACATTGGGATGCTCAAGTCTATTTGAAGGGGTCCTAGGATCCCTTAAGACACACTGGAGCATTCTAATGTGTCAAAAGGGGTCATGGGGACTTCTTAGGGGTCCTAATATGTGATAAGGCGTACTAGGACCCCTAGGGAGTCCCCATGACCCTTTTGACACATTGGAATGCTCAAGTGTGTCCAAAGGGGTCCTAAGACCTCTTAAGACACACTTGAGCATTCCAATGTGTCAAAAGGGGTCATGGGGACTTCCTTGGGGTCCTAACACATGATAAGGCGTACTAGGACCCCTAGAGAGTCCCCATGACCCCTTTTGACAAATTGGAACACTCAAGTGTGTTTGAAGGGGTCTTAGGACCCCTTAAGACACACTTGAGCATTCTAATGTGTCAAAAGGGATCATGGGTACTTCCTAGGGGTCCTAACGTGAGATAAGTCATACTAGGACCTCTAGGGAGTCCCCATGACCCCTTTTGACACATTGGAATGCTCAAGTGTATCCGAAGGGGTCTTAGGACCCCTTAAGACACACTTGAGCATTCCAATATGTCAAAAGGGGTCATGGGGACTTCCTAGGGGTCCTAACGTGTGATTAGTCATACTAGGACCCCTAGGGAGTCCTCATGACCCCTTTTGACACATTGGAACACTCAATTGTGTCCGAAGGGGTCCTAGGACCCCTTAAGACACACTTAAGCATTCTAATGTGCCAAAAGGAGTCATGGGGTCTTCCTAGGGGTCCTAATGTGTGATAAGTCATACTAGGACCCCTAGGGAGTCCCCATGCCCCCTTTTGACACATCAGAATGCTCAAGTTTTTTTGAAGGGGTCCTAGGACCCCTTAAGACACACTTGAGCATTCCAATGTGTCAAAAGGGGTCATGGGGAATTCCTAGGGGTCCTAACATGTGATAAGGCATACTAGGACCCCTAGGGAGTCCCCATGACTCCTTTTCACACATTGGAATGCTCAAGTGTGCCCGAAGGGGTCCTAAGACCACTTAAGACACACTTGAGCACTTCAATGTGTCATAAGGGGTCATGGGGACTTCCTAGGGGTCCTAATGTGTGATAAGTCATACTAGGAACCCTAGGGAGTCCCATGACCCCTTTTGACACATTGGAAAGCTCAAGTGTGTCTGAAAGTGTCCAAGGACCCCTTAAGACAGACTTGATCATTCCAATGTGTCAAAAGGGGTCATGGGGACTTCCTTGGGGTCCTAACATGTGATAAGATGTACTAGGACCCCTAGGGAGTCCAAATGACCCCTTTTGACATATTGGAACACTCAAGTGTATCCCAAGGGGTCTTAGGACCCCTTAAGACAAACTTGAGCATTCCAATTTGTCAAAATGGGTCATGGGGACTTCCTAGGGGTCCTAACTCATGACAAGGTGTACTAGGACCCCTAGAGAGTCCCCATTACCACTTTTGACACATTTGAATGCTCAAGTGTGTTCAAAGTAGTCCTAAGACCCATTAAGACACACTTGAGCATTTCAATGTGTCAAAAGGGGTCATGGGGACTTCCTAGGGGTCCTAATGCGTGATATGGTGTACTAGGACCCCTAAGGAGTCCCCATGACCCCTTTTGACACATTTGAATGCTCAAGTGTGTCCAAAGAGGTCCTAGGACCCCTTAAGACACACTTGAGCATTCCAATATGTCAAAAGGGGTCATGGGGACTTCCTAGGTGTCCTAACATGTGATAAGTCATACTAGGACTCCTAGGGAGTCCCCATGACCCCTTTTGACACATTGGAATGCTCAAGTGTGCCTAAAGGGGTCATGGGGACTCCCTAGGGGTCCTAACATGTGATAAAGTGTACCAGGACCCCTAGGGAGTCCCCATGACTAATTTTGACACATTGGAATACTCAAGTGTGTCCAAAGGGGTCCTAGGACCCCTTGAGACACACTTGAGCATTCCAATGTGTCAAAAGAGGTCATAGGGACTTCCTAGGGGTCCTAATGCATGATAAGGCATACTAGGACCCCTAGGGAGTCCCCATAACCCCTTTTGAGACATTAGAACACTCAAGCATGTCTGAAGGGGTCCTAGGACCCCTTAAGACACACTGGAGAATTCCAATGTGTCAAAAGGGGTAATGGGGACTTCCTAGAGGTCCGAACAGATGATAAGGTGTACTAGGACCCCTAGGGAGTCCCCATGACCCCTTTTGACATATTTAAACACTCAAGTGTGTTTGATGGGGTCTTAGGACCCCTTAAGACACATTGGAGCATTCCAATGTGTCAAGAGGGATCATGGGGACTTCCTAAGGGGTCCTAACGCATGATAAGGCATACTAGGACCCCTAGGGAGTCCCCATGACCCCTTTTGACACATTTGAATGCTCAAGTGTGTTTGAAGGGGTCGTAGGACCCCTTAAGACACACTTGAGTGTTCTAATGTGTCAAAAGGGGTGATGGGAACTTCCTAGGGGTCCTAATGCGTGATAAGGCATACTAGGACCCCTAGGGATTTCCCATGACCCCTTTTGACACATTTGAACACTTGAGTGTGTCTGAAGGAGTCCTAGGACCCTTTAAGACACACTTGAGCATTCTAATGTGTCAAAAGGGGTCATGGGATTTTCTAGGGGTCCTAACATGGGATAATGTGTACTAGGACCCCTAGGGAGTTTTCATCACCCTGTTTGACACATTGGAATGCTCAAGTGTGTCCGAAGGGGTCCTAGGACCCCTTTAGACACACTTGAGCTTTCCAATGTGTCAAAAGGGATGATGGGGACTTCTTAGGGGTCCTAACACATGATAAGGCATACTAGGACCAATAGGGAGTCCCCATGACCCCTTTTGACACATTAGAATGCTCAAGTGTGTCAGAAGGGGTCATAGGACCCCTTAAGACACACTTGAGAATTCCAATGTGTCAAAAGGGGTCATGGGGACTTCATAGGGGTCCTAACACATGATAAAGCATACTAGGACACCTAGAGAGTCCCCATGATCCCTTTTGACACATTTGAACACTCAAGTGTGTTTGAAGGGGTCCTAGTACCCCTTAAGATACACTTGAGCATTCCAATGTGTCAAAACGGGTCATGGGGACTTCCTAGGGGTCCTAACATGTGATAAGGCATACTAGGACCCCTAGGGAGTCCCCATGACCCCTTTTGACACATTTGAATGCTCAAGTGTGCCTGGAGGGTTCCTAGGACCCCTTAAGACACACTTGAGTGTTCCAATGTGTCAAAAGGGGTCATGGGGAGTTCCTTGGGGTCCTAACGCGTGATAAGGCATACTAGGGCCCCTAGGGAGTCCTTATGACCTCTTTTGACACATTTGAACACTCAAGTGTGTCAGAAGGGGTCCTAAGACCCCTTAAGACACACTTGAGCATTCCAATGTGTCAAAAGGGGTCATGGGGACTTCCTAGGGGTCCTGACACATGATAAGTCATACTTGGACCCCTAGGGAGTCCCCATGACCCCTTTTGACACATTGGAATGCTCAAGTGTTTCTGGAGGGTTCCTAGGACCCCTTAAGACACACTTTAGTATTCCATTGTGTCAAAAAGGGTGATGGGGAATTTTTAGGGGTCCTAACACATGATAAGGCATACTAGGACCCCTAGGGAGTCCCCATGACCCCTTTTGACACATTTGAATGGTCAAGTGTTTTTGAAGAGGTCCTAGGACCCCTTAAGACACACTTGAGCATTCCAATGTGTCAAAAGGGGTCATAGGGACTTCCTAGGGGTCCTAACGTATGATAAGGCATACTAGGACCCCTAGGGAGTCCCCATGACCCCTTTTGACACATTGGAACACTCAAGTGTGTCCGAAGGGGTCCTAGGACCCCTTAAGATACACTTGAGCATTCCAATGTGTCAAAAGGGGTCATGGGGACTTCCTAGGGCTCCTAACACGTGATAAGGCATACTAGGAGCCCTATGGACTCCCCAGGACCCCTTTTGACACATTTGATTGCTCAAGTGTGTTCAAAGGGGTCCTATGACCGCTTAAGATACACTTGAGTGTTGCAATGTGTCAAAAGGGGTCATGGAGACTTCCTAGGGGTCCTAACACATGATAAGGCATACCTGGACCCCTAGGGAGTCCCCATGACCCCTTTTGACATATTTAAATTCTCAAGTGTGTTCGAAGGGGTCCTATGACCCCTTAAGACACACTTGAGCATTCCAGTGAGTCAAAAGGGGTCATGGGGACTTCCTAGGGGTCCTAATGCATGATAAGGTTTACGAGAACCCCTAGGGAGTCCCCATGACCCCTTTTAACATATTGGAACATTGAAGTGTGTCCAAAGTGGTCCTAGGGCCCCTTACGACACACTTGAGCATTCCAATGTGTCAAAGGGGTCATGGGGACTTCCTAGGGGTCCTAACACGTGATAAGGTGTACTAGGACCCCTAGGGAGTCCCTATGACCCCTTTTGACACATTTGAACACTCAAGTGTGTCTGAAGGGGTCCTAAGACCCCTTAAGACACACTTGAGTGTTCCAATGTGTCAAAAGGGGTCATGGGGACTTCTTAGGGGTCCTTATGTGTGATAAGGTGTACTAGGACCCCTAGGGAGTCCCCATGACCCCTTTTGACACATTTGAACACTCAAGTGTGTCAGAAGGGGTCCTAGGAAGTCCAGATTCTTTAATGCTTCTAGTGAATCCAAATTTAGTTCTTATAAAGATGAGATGTTAGTGAATGACTTCTTGCTAATACTACTCTTCCACCAGATCCAAATTTCAATCCTTTTGTGGATCTATAGGCTCAATCGCGAGCCCACAAGATTGGCCAAGAGAAAAATGTGATTGTATATCAACTGATTACAAAATGTTCAGTTGAGAAGAAAATATTGCAACGATAAAGAAGAAAATTGGCTATGGAAAATCTAGTTATGAATTCTGTTAAGAATGAAACTATTAAGGAATTGCATGAATCACAAACCATGAAAATAACCTTCTACAACAAAGAACATTCAAGATATTGAATTTATTAACTTTGAATTTAAATGTCTTATCAACATTCAGGGAAGAGATTTCATTAGCATCCATGGAAGAAATTTCATTAACTTCAGACAAAATCATCTAAAAAAATTCATTAACTTCAGGCGAAATCATTTAAGATGGACAAAAACAAAATCGTATTACTTAGAAATGGCAGAGAAAGAAAATGAGATAAACCAAATTTATCAAATTCTTGCAATTCGCAGCTTCTCTTTGAGTGCAAAATGATAATCCATGGAGCCAAAATTATGGTAAAAATTAAATTCTTCGAGTAAGTCATTCAGTAATGCATAAAATACTATAACGCATGATGATTTATAGTGAATTTATGACAGACTATGCTGTGCAAAAGCCCGCAATCCCTGCCATATCTCAGAGTACTAATGAGAAGCAATGGTGAAAGTCTGAGACAGAGGCAGCGCCAACATTGAAGCGGCAAGACATTCTTCATAATATCGTGGCGGCGCCATCAAAATGAGAAGGCTTTCCTCATAATGTCGTGCCGTTGCAGATATCTTCTTTAAATTTATTAATGCAGTGAGTTCTACGGTGCTTGCATAATTTCTAGTACAACTGCTCATTTTACCAAACCCTTCCTCGCTCTCCATAATCTTCGACCGGTTCAAAGATCCATCCAGTTGTTCTTGTTTAACCTCCCAATGACTCTGTTGAGCTGTCGGATTATCAATAGGTGTGGTACAATTGTCCGGTGACCAGAATCTATTTCAAGAACCTTTGCAATTTAGCGTTCCGATTGAAAAAGTAGGGAAAGATATCATTTCACAACCACAAGCGGTGGAAATAGAGTGATTCTCTTGTCCTCTACTTCTATAATCCACCTCCAGTGAACTATTCCTTTAAAGCCTCCATTTCTGCGTAGCTAGGGTTTACGACGCTTGTAAAAGGCACAACTATGCCCCTGTAGGGACTCATGCTCGTGCTCAGAATCATATTATTTTCATGCATTCCCTAATATTTAATACAAAGATTTAGCTAGCCGCCTTTAAAGACCTAGAAGAAATGAAAAATAAAAATTAGGCCAAAAATACATACCGCATTTTTGTATGTAGTACCGTCAGCTTCAACAATCCAATCAGCTTCCTCTGCTAAGGCACAAAGAACTTCATTAATGTCTGCTATGGGAGGAAGATTATAATTTCCATATTTCTGCAATCCCTAAAAAAATTTTGTCATTATCCCTCTCTGCCTCTTCTCTTTCAATTTAGTCATCTCCCTCTTCGTTGTACTTAGCTTAGCCATCCTTACCTACTCTTTAATAGAGATTCTCCAAAATTTGTATACAAAGACATCCTATAGGAAAAAATGAAAAGTTTCCCAAAGAATATCCACAATTCGTATACAAAAGCATCATATAGGAAAAATGACAAAAAATTAATAGCTAATAGGTAAAATTTATCATTAACGCCAGTAGTACCAATGTCATACCCACTGTCAAATCCTGGCCTATGACGTGCAAAAGGAGAAAAGCAAGTAAAATGAAAGGGAAGTATGGATCAAATAGCAATGTTGCATCAAATCAGATCAATATCATAATAAATGCATAAAATACTGTTACGGACAAAAATATTTGCATATTAATGGGAAAGAGTGGGAAGAGCTTCTTGGATCCATGATAGAAGTTATAGATAAGGAGGAAGAGCTAGGAAGGGGAAAGCAACAAAGGAAAGAAGTAAGATATGCGTGTGAGCCTATTGTCAGATGATGATGATGAGTACTCACCATCTAGTAGTAGCTCAAGTAGTGATAGAAGCTCTTTAGTGCACATGTACACTGACACAAAAAATTTAGATAGAGAAGTAACTTGAGTGCTGTGGAATTATCCACAGAGCAATGTGAAATGAAGCCTCAAATTGGTTCATTAGCAGGCAAAGAATTTGGTCATGCACTCCATTCTAGCACCACAAATATTTCTATTAGAAATGCCTATTTGTCAATGGCCTTGAATTTACAGGACTTGGGAAACTAGGTTACTCATGTTGGGAAATATCCCTCAAATGTAAGTTCATTGCCACATTTGGCAAGGTAGTCCTCACTCCTCATTTTAACAACAAAGGGCAGCCATCTATGGTCCAAGGTTTTAATTCAGCTGACAAATGGAGAGCTTCTCAAGGTATTGATCTCTTTCATAGAGAAGTTCCTGATTCATCTCAAGGTTCTCATTTAGGTGACCAACTCCTTCGAGGTCCACAAATAGACCCATTGATTTCCCAAATTGGTAAAAGGGTAGATGCAATTTTGGAAAGAGTATCCCAATTGAAGAGAAATGGAAATTCCAGTGAGCATAAAGTTAAATTGCATATCCAATGGGTGTATCTCCTCCACTGAAAAATATAACTGCTTCCAGAGACTTGAGTTTAAATGGAGACTGTCTGTTCCCAAACATGCCCCAGTCGAGTAGATGAACTAGATGTTGCTTGAGTAAAGAAGATAGTGGTTTATTAAAGTATCTACATTAT
>BSBK01014959.1:0-17500 GCA_027943335.1 Chamaecyparis obtusa | reverse complement strand
GCTATGATTAATATAAAATATTTAATTGATATAATAATTAATACCATACAAAATATATTTATTAATTTTGATTTTGTTGATTTTGATTGAGAAGGTTGTTGTTAGTCATCTAGAACATTTTGACTAACTTAATATATGTTATATCTTTCCATCCTTTAAAATGTGACTCTCATAAATATTAAATAAATAAGATGAAAACCTTTGAGACTTGACTTTGAACTCGTTGTAAACAATATGTACGCTTCGAACTCGTTGTAGTAATCTAACAAGCACTGGTCTCCAAGACCACATCCCTCCAAGTATAGCAAGCTTATCAGCACTCACTAACTTGGTAAAATTTCTATAACGCCCACTTACTTCCAATTATCAATACGTAGTTTGCAGTTCGAATACGCTTCTTATAAAAACTAGCCATGTTACTGTTGACTTCTCCACGTTTGTCCTTGATGACAAGACCGTGGCTGCTGATGCGGCAATCTCCTGAGTCAGGTTTGTCATGAGTAAAGTTATTACGTGGTTCATTGATCACGGTGGTAAAATGATGGGTAAAGAAATTGACTACAGTTGTTAAAATGTTTTATCATGGGCACATATCTTTTGACCGCAGTTCTGAGCGGATCTCAAGTGCGTTTCATCATGGTTGAGGAAAATCTTTGGTTTAACCTAAATAAAAAACCGCTGCACTTGTGGCTGGAAGTTTGCTTGCAGGAAGAAGCTTGCTTGGAAACAAGACGCTGGTCTCGAAGTACTGCACAAATGGTAATCAATTTAACAAATCATCATGAGGTATGCTCTATCATTTATGCAAAGATTTTGGAATAATTTCAATGATAAAATGAATTTTTCTGTCAAATTGTTGATGGTTTATAATCTGTATCAGCACGTTTCTCTCTTCAGAAAGGCATTTCGAGATTGATTTTTGCTGTGTGAGTTACAAGGATGCAAGATATTACTTATACGGGTTTATCATTTTGAAAATGGCTATGTTTGGGTTTCAAATCTACAAACCCTTTATGGGTATTTCTGAAACTATGCAAAATGATAATAAGATCTTTGTTTGGTTCAACCCATTACGGGTATTTGGCAGGAAATCAGTTTAACCCTTTACGGGTATCTAACAGGAAAATGGTTTTACCCTTTACGGGTCTCTGGCAGTTAAATGTAATGCAGAAAATAGTTTTAACCCTTTACGGGTCTCTGGCAGTTGAACGTAATACAATTTTTTATAACTGTAATTACATGTATATATGGAATTCATATCTACATGTAGTCACGTGTAGTGAAGATAGTGTGAAGAAAAAGATAAGAAAAAAAGAAAAATTTGACATCGAATATCTTTGTAAAAAAAAATCTGTATTTATTTTTGCATAGACTGAAAATATTGATATAACATTTGGATATTGCAAGATTGAAGGGGCTTGACCTCCTTGCAGCAGGGCTGCTAAATTGGATGTAATTTGGTTTTTGAGAAATAAAGGACTTGGAGTGTTTGTTTCCCTGTGACAAGATCTAGTTGGATCTTGAGGGTTTCCACTCAGCACAAAAATATCTAGCCTTGTTCTTTCTTTTGCTATTGTTCTAATATTTCTAGTTTAATACTCTGTTTGATCATTTCATATGCATATGCTCAGCAGTGATTGAAAATTTAAAGGCAAATTTTTATATACAGTACTCTAATTCACCCCCTCCCCCTCTCAGAGTACAGTTGCTTTCAACAAGTGGTATCAGAGCTAGGAGTCCTTGTAGGTTTTCTTAGGACTGTTCCTACTTAGTGAAAGCATATGGCTCAAAATGAGGGAGCTTCGCTCACAAGAGCACCTCTATTTGATGGCACTGATTACACCTTCTTGAAAGTTAAAATGGAGGCTTTTATTCATTCTCTTGATGTTAGAATGTGGGAAGTTGTGGCTAATAAATACACTGTACCTTCTTTTGTGCCTACAGATGCAGATGAAAAAACAAAATATGAGCTGGATAAACATGCTCGCTTTGCATTACTGTGTGGATTATCTAAAGAAGTTTTTATTAAAGTCATGTATTTCAAATCAGCAAATGAGGTATGGAAGAATCTCGAAACTATATACCAAGGTGATGAGAAACTTGTAGAATCTAAATTAATTTCTCTGAAAACTCAATTTGATTCTCTAAAGATGAACAGTGATGAGTCAGTAGCAGCTTATTTTTTGCGCATTGATGAAATTGTAAATGCTCGAAAAGGTCTTGGAGAGGAAGTAAATGAACATGATGGGGTTGCTAAAATTGTTAGGACACTATTACCTAAGTTTGAAACAAAAATTTCTGCTCTTGAAGAAAAGAAAAGTTTTTCTAAAATGATTGTTCACAAGCTCCAAAGTATTCTCACAGCCTATGAAATGCGGATTGGCAATAATCCATCTACTTCTAATGAGATAGCTTTTAAAGTTGAAAAATGTGAGGATAGTGAATCTAAACTTTCTGATATTTTTGAAGCCTTACTAGTTAAGAAACTCAGAAAAAGATTTCAAGGAAAATTTAAATGCTTTGGTTGTGGACAAACGGGTCACTTTGCAGCAAAGTGCCCATATCTAGATTTAAATAAAGATGACGATAAATATGAAAAAACTTTTAAAAAACCTTGGAATCCTAGTAAGAGGTTCAATAAAAAGAAAAGTCTCATGTCAAAAGAAGATTCTGACGATGATTCTGATGAATCAAACTGTGAAAATGAAGAGACATTGTTTATGACTAAAATTGAACCTACTAAGATTAACTCTGAAACTTTAGAGTCTGGATTAGATGAGGAGACAAATGAAGTCAATCTTGAAGAGGAATAGCTATTAGAGTCTAGTTCAGATGAGGAGACAAATGAAGTCAATCTTGAAGAAGAATTGCTATGTGCTCTCCAAGAAGTCAAAAGAATAAAGAAATTAGTAAATGCTTTTAAAGATACGAATCAGATTTTACAACTGGATCTAGCAAATACTAACAAGATTGTTGAAACTCAAAAAGATCTTATTGATAAAAAGGAGTTAGAAATCAGGAAATTGCAAGAACAAATCTGCAATCTAGAAAATCAAAAGCAACCTAAAAATGAAGAAGAACAAAAATCACATCAGACTACTACTGTTACAAACAAAAATCAGTTTTTCAATAGATTCTTTCATGGACACTGTCATTATTGTCACTTGTTTGGACATAAAGTTCGCAGTTGCAGGTTTACCAGGAATTACACTTTTTGGCTATAAATAGAAATATGGTTTTTTGAGAAACATAAGATGCTTTGCATGTTCTCAATATGGGCATACTTCAAGTCAATGTAAAGTCTTGAAACAACCTGCAAAAGTTTGGAGACCAAAACTTGAACAAACCATGCTTGTCCAAACAAATTTCATTTCAACTAAATCTTCCATCTGGGTATTAGACAGTGGTTGTTCCCACCATATGACTGGGGACAAAAGTAAGTTTCTAAGTTTTAGAAATCATCCAGGAGGTTTTGTCAAATTTGGTGACAATACTGGTCTTTATATAACTAGAATTGGTAATGTTTTGATAAATAATGACACTTCCATTAATGATGTTTACTATGTTGAAGGATTGAAGTACAATCTATTAAGCATCAGTCAGATTTGTGACAGTGGACTTCAAGTAGAATTTAGTTCTTATGAATGCAATATTAAAAAGGAGTCTGGTAAAACAATAGCCCGTGGTTCAAAACATCTAGAAATTTGTATAATTTATCAGATTCTACAAGTCAAGGAAAATCCACTAGTATGTGTCTTATGAGTCACATAGATGAAAACTGGTTGTGGCATAAAAGATTTGGACATGTAAATTTTGACAATATTGTCAGAATTAGTAAGCACAAAAATGTCAGAGGTTTACCTCTGATTAGCAAACCTACAAATACTGTGTGCAGTGAATGTATAAAAGGAAAACAAACAAAGTCATCATCCAAAACAAAAGAATTCCTGTCCTCAAGGGCATTAGAGTTAGTTCATACAGACCTATGTGGTCCTACCAAGACTCAGTCTCTGAATGGAGAAAAATACTTCATGCTATTTGTGGATGACTATACCAGGATGGTATGGGTAACCTTTCTTAGACACAAATCAGAAGCATTTGAAAGGTTTAAAGTATTGAGAAAAAGGGTTGAAAGAGAGACCGATTTAAAAATAAAATGCTTAAGATCAGACAAGGGAGGAGAGTTTACTTCCCAAGACTTTGTGGAATACTGTGAAAAACACGGTATTAAAAGGAAGTATTCAGCAGCTCACACACCACAACAAAATGGAGTAGTTGAAAGGAAAAATAGGACAGTAAAGGAAATGGCTAGAACCATGTTGAATGAATCAAAGTTACTGGATAAGTTCTGGAAAGAAGCAGTACATATTGCTGTATATATTCTGAATAGAGTTCAAATTAGGGTAAGAACAGCTAGCACACCTTATGAATTATGGCATGGAAAATCTGCTTCAGTCAAACATTTCAGAATATTTGGTTGTAAATGCTTTATTAAAAATGATTCTGATAACCTAGATAGTTTTCAATCAAAGTCAGTGAAGGTATATTTATTGGTTATTCATCCAATAGCAAGGCCTATAAATGTTTTAATAAATGATTGAACAAAGTAGTTGAATCTATAAATGTAGTCTTTGATGAAAATCAAAACATAACTACAAATGATTGTGAAGACGATTCAGATATTGAAATTAGAACTAGTTCGCCAACTATTAAAACCATTGATTCTAAAACAACTGAATCAAATAATGAAGAGAGCTCATCAGATAATGTTGCAGATACACCTCAGAAGTTACCTTCCAGAATTACCTCTAAAAGACATCTAGATACACTTGTTATTAGTGACAAAAATGTGGGTATATTAACTCGAGGAAAAGCAAAACATGTAGAACAGGCCCAAATGGCTGAACATTTTTGTCTCATATTAGATTTTATACCACAAAATGTCTCAGAAGCCTTAAACAATTAGTTTTGGCTAAATTCTATGAAAGAGGTAATCAGTCAAATTGAGAAAAATAAAACATGGGAACTTGTTCCACGACTTGATAACAAAAATGTAATTGGTGGAAAATGGATTTTTTGGAATAAACTAGATGAATCAGGAAAAGTAGTTAGAAATAAGGCAAGGTTTGTATGTAAAGGATATGCTCAGCATGAGGGCATAGACTTTGGTGAAACATTTGCTCCTGCAGCACATCTAGAATCTATTAGAATGTTTCTTGCTTATGCCTCTTACAAAAATTTTACAGTTTACCAGATGGATGTCAAAACGGCATTCTTAAACGGTTATCTTGAAGAAGAGGTATATATGTAGCAACCAAAAGGATTTGAATCCTTTGAATATCTAGGTTATGTATACAGGTTGAGAAAGGCACTTTATGGTCTGAAACAACCACCTCGTGCTTGGTATTCCAGACTTGATTCACATCTAATTTCAAAAGGTTTTAAGAGGGGAAATGTTGACTGCACATTGTATACAAAAGATGTCAATAATGATCTTTTAGCTGTTGAGATTTATGTTGATGATATCATCTTTGGGTCAACTAATAATGAGTTGTCTAAAAGTTTCTCTGTAATACCCCTCTAACCCTAATATAAGTTTTGTATTTTTGAAAGAATTAAGATCCTTCGATGTTTTCTTACAGCTTAAGTTGTACATGATACTTGTTTAATCTATTTCTATAGTTGTTTATAATAATTTTATAAGCTAGTACTCAATGATTCTAATATCAGACATACTATCTAAAGGTATCATTCTTGTATGTATTTATCTCCATGTATGTATTGAGTACCTACAAGACCTTTATGAACATAGTTAGGATGTTATATGATATGTACTTGAGAGATATCTATAAGTGGTTATTTATATTTTCTTCTATTAAGGTTACCTTGGATGAATCTTGTATCTCGCTTGATGATTTGATTATGTTAATTTATTATTAGTATTGATAAGAGACTAACACAATGCTTGAGATTCTAACCTTCATTATGATGATGCTACATGCTTTGAGTGTATATATATACATGATGTGTTTTCATGATTCAGGACGAAGTCGTAGTTACTCACATAGCTGAGGTCCACACGATGTATCGATCCTGGTCATCTGTCTGCAATGTTTTCTTTTATATGTATATTCGTGCATATGTATTTCTTCTTTGTGATGCAGGCTTGCAGGTACCGGGCATCGACTTCACCTGGCTTCACAGGTCTGAGCATGCCCTCAAATCCTCGATGGTTGTTGTTATGGAGATAGTACTAAGGCCCCTACATGAGTCTTTCTTTGTCATTATTCCAATTTGGGAATATTAGGGTTCCTTCTTTGTCAGTCAACCTTTGGGTCAAAAACCCAGATCCAACGCACCCGGTTGGACATGGTTGTAGTTAGTACCTTGTGGCCACTTGAATTCATTTGGTTGTATGATTTGTTTACTCATTTTATTTATTTCTCCTTCTTGGTATGATTCTTAGTTAATCTTTCTATGTTGTGTTTCAGGAGTTTGGCTTGACTTTCCTTGTTGACTTTGGTTGACCTTGTTTGATCTTATGGTTTTCTCGATATGTTTCATAGTTGATTTTTATGGCCTCTTTCGATGATTAGATTTATTTTGAGGGATGTGATTTTATTCTACCTCAGTGTTATATCCTATAGTAATTATAAATAGGTAATAATATTGTGATCTATTACTTCATAATCTTATAGATTATAGTGTTTGGTATTTGGCATGTATATATATATATATATATATATATATATAGAAATATATATATGGGTGCACACATATATGTATTTATATATATATAATTTATATGTGATTATATGTTAATTATTGTAGATATTGTTGATGTTGTATATTTTGGGATTAATGTAAAGTATAATATTATTAATAATTAAATATTAAATAATGCAAGGTATATTATTCTCAATTGTTAATTATTAATAATGTGGATAGGTTATATATATAAATATTGATGTAATTAATGATGGCATATGCATATATGTTAGGATAATATTACATATGTGTATGAATGAATACAATAATCTTTTATTGTATATGTGAGTAATATAGTTTTATGATATTAAGTTATTTTATAATACCCTTTAGTTAAGAGTTAGTTGGGAGTTGGTTACTTTTCCTCTCAACCTTTGGAAATCTATTTATATGCACTACTTTCTCATTTGAAGGGAGGATATTTTAGGGCTGAAGCATTGAGGAGAGGATGGCCTTACTTTTCATGGAGATTTTGGAGAGAAAACTTGGAGATGTGAGGGAGAGTTTGTAAGCATATATCTTTAAGAATTTTTGGTTATCCTTGCTTTTGGGAGAGAGACATTTTTGTGAGAATTTCAGTAGTTGAGAGAGGGATTCTTTGTTGTGGAATTATTTATTTCTTTCATGGAGATTTCTGAAAGTGGATAGGGTTTGAAGGATGCATCTCAAGTTTGGATTTGTCTTCTCTTTTGTTTCCTTCCTTCTTCGATTCAACCTTCGTAGGACATGAGGTATGGATTGAATATTTTAGTTACTTTATGTGTCTGATAGATTATGGATCTATTTATATATTATCATTATTTATTATATCTGTACTTTTCATTTCTATGGTTATTTTAAAATTTTGAGTTTTGTTTGTAAGAATTGGCATGTGTTTTCCTAGGGTTTTTTAGCAACCCGTTTTTGGAGATCTATTATTATAATAATTTAAATTGCATTTAAGGTTTTACTAAATTGATTTTCTGGAAGTAAAATTCATAGATCTCAAATGGGTATCTCTCTGATTTTATTTTTAGGGTCTAATTAATGCCTTATTTTTGACATTTTGGCAGACTATGCCTGTCCATTCTTGATTCCGAATTTTCTGTCAAATGTATTCATATGGTACAAGCTGATATGATTATATAGAAGTCTAAATTTGATATAAAATATTATCCTAAGTCTTATCTTTCATCTCCAATTAGTTTGGAGAATTTTTATTATGTTTTGTGAAAATTACAACCGTTTTAGTGAAGGCAGGTCTGAACCCTAACCAGAGTTTTCTGTTTTAAACCAGAAGTCATAACTTTCTTTCCCACCGTTGGATCTTCCTAAAAATAAAATTGAAAGTCCATAATTATGTTATCTAAATTTCCACCGAAGATATTTTCTTTATTATTTTTTTTGTGGAAGATATGGTTGACTGTTCTATGATGACTATTCTTTGCATTTAATCCTTGCTTGAAATAATTCAGTTTAAGAACATCATTAAGTTTTAAGGTTTTGTATGGTTACCAGAGGCTATTAGAATTTGTTTTTGGTTAATTGGATCTATGTATACTCTGAATATGTTTATAATATCACTTGGATGTCTTCTTATATTTTTGGAACATTCTTAATGTCATATTGGGTTTAGGGTTGTCAAGTGGACTAGGGACAACATATGTTTTCCTAAAGTCAATCAAATGTTGTTATGGAATTGATATGAATTCTTGATGATGAATCTATTAGGTTCTTATGATTTTTATATGTATGTTAGGGAACCTAAGTACACTAGGTGAGTGGCTCATAGTGAGGGGCCGGGGCCCTAAGTGGCTAGTACCAGGATAACCTACTATGAGTTATTTAATCAAGTGATAACCTAAATAAATGAATTGGGAATGGGAAATTACACACTAATCAAGATTAATTGTGCCTCGCCCATGCCTTTAGTGCTAGTAAAGACTAAGGATGGGAGTGGGAGAAGGTACCTATGCGTAGGTACGACTGGATGACCTTATCTGTACGAGAGGCATTCGGTTCCGCATGTGCCTACTTGGGGGCCGGGGCCAAGAGTGGCTAGTACCAGGACAACCCAAGGGGTGAGGGCTATGCGATGACACTCACCTAGCTTGTAGCTTAGATTCTCTATCAAATTTGATCATGCCTCTAGTATTCCTTGTGGTCTTCTTGTCTTTTCTTTTTTTGTTGTGACTTTGGGAAACTTTTATCACCACCTTAGGAATTTCCTAGTTGTTACCTCTTGTATGGGCCTTTGGTTCTATCTCCTAGCTCGGGGGAGTGGGCCTATTGGTTCCACATGGTTGGGTGGTTAATATTTATATCGAGGTATTGATCATGATTCTTTGGATGATCCTAGCACATATTCCTTTCCAGATCTGCAGTTGAAGATTTCTTATTGGATATTTTAATATGTTGAGATGTACTTATGTATTTGTATTCATGTAATTTTTAATCTCCTAAAAGGAGTCTTGTAGTATTGATGTAATCTCAATTCAAGGCAATGCTAAGGGAATGGGTAGTTCTAGGTAAAAGAAAGGGAAAAGAATGTGGAATATTGGACATGTTACTAGCATTAAAATAAAGTATTTATGTTATTTCTCCTATCCTCTTATGTTGTCCATGTGTAAAGGAAATAATCTTAAATATAGTTATATATAATGATGTATCACAACAATAATGTATTCTCTCTTGATGAAGGATCCAAGGAAATTATTGAGAAATGATAGGTTAGTGATTGGAATTATTAACAATGAATGGTTATGAAACAATGCAATAAAATAGTAACTTGATTATAATGTTAATACTTGGTTCATGTTAATGAAATACGTAGGATAATGCCTACCTTAATGAATATTAATCTCTTACCTAAATTATTAGAGAAAAGTGATATAAAGGATAGTAGATGTAGATGAAATCAATATGAATTTATGGAATGAGTTGGTGAAAGGAATAATGATGTTGGATGATTCACTTATGTTTAATAAAAGAAATAAGTTAGGGACATTTAACTTGATGCATTAAAATGAACATAGATCTTTTAAGCTCATGATTCCATGAATATCTTATGCATGTAAATAGTTTATATGATGTTGCTTTAGTAGCGACGTTAGGGAACCCGTGAGGACTTAAATTGTATAAATATTACATTCAAGTAGTAGAAAATTATTTCATCTTTTAGAAATATGAAGTGTAATGATGAATATTATTCTAGTTAAAATTGAAGAAATAAATTTACTACTTGCATTTTATAGAGGTTTATGTCTTGTCCTCTTGGGTTTCCTGGCGGGGCGTTACATTCTCAGCAATCATGGAATCTGAGTTTGAAATGTCCTTGTTAGGGCCTTTAACATTTTTCTTGGGAATTCAAGTATCTCAGCTTGAACATGGTCTCTTCATATCTCAAGTTAAATATGCTAAAGAGATGTTAAAATTTTTTCAAATAGATCAATGCAATCCTGTCAGCACACCTATGGAAACTGGATACAAGCTAGTCAAAATTGATGACTCACCTCTTGTTGACCAACATGAATATCGATCTATGGTGGGGAGTTTATTGTATCTTACTGCATCAAGACTTGATTTGATACAAGCTGTCTGTCTAGTTTCACGATTTCAATCTGCTCCTCGAGAATCACATTTAAATGCTGTAACAAGAATTTTCAAATATATTCAAGGCACTTTAGATTTTGGTCTATGGTATCCTAAGCATGCTTATTTTACTTTATAGAGTTATACTGATGCTGATTGGGGTGGATGTAAGGATGATCAGCGCAGCACTAGTGGTGTAGCATTTTTTCTTGGTGATCGTTTAGTGGCTTGGCACAGTAAAAAACAAGAGTGTGTCACTTTATCAACTACTGAGTCTGAGGTTATTGCAGCCACAACATGCTGTACTCAGTTACTATGGATGTCTTATCAATTAATAGACTTGAACATACAAGTTACCAAACCTATGTCTATTTTTTGTGACAATACTAGTGCTATTCAAATATCTAAAAATCCTGTGTTGCATTCTCGTACAAAGCATATAGCCATCAAATTGCAATTCTTACGTGAACAAGTCTCCTTCACAGAAGTTCAGTTGATTCATGTTTCATCTCAAGCACAAGTTGCCGACATATTTACCAAAGCTCTTCCCAAAGAGCAATTTGAATGGTTACGTGATCGATTGGGAGTTTTCTCTTAATCATTTCTGCCTACATAAACAATCCTAAGATTGGGGGAGCTGTCTTCTTGGCTCCCAGTTTCATCCCCTTCTGTCCTTGATGACAAAAAGGGGGAGTGTCTCATAATTTTGTTTTGATACATTATATTTGGCATGGATATATGATCGGGCATAACATAATTTTTTGGCACGGATATATGATCTGGCACAGTTTGGCATGGATATGGTTTCAATATAGTTCTGATATGATCTTCTAGTATAGTACAATTTGTTTTATGATACTTAGCAGCACATTGATGTTACATTGATATGATATTCTGATTAATGATTTATTCATGCTTCTTGATGGCAAAATATTTTTTTTTGTCATCAAGGACAAAGGGGGAGTGTGTTGACTTCTCCATGTTTGTCCTTGATGACAAGACCGTGGCTGTTGATGCGGCAATCTCCTGAGTCAAGTTTGTCCTGAGTAAAGTTATTATGTGGTTCATTGACCACGGTGGTAAAATGATGGGTAAAGAAATTGACCACAGTTGTTAAAATGTTTTATCATGGGCACATATCTTTTGACCGCATTTCTGAGCGGATCTCAAGTGCGTTTCATCATGGTTGAGGAAAATTTTTGGTTTAACCTAAATAAAAAATAGCTGCACTTGTGGCTGGAAGTTTGCTTGTAGGAAGAAGCTTGCTTGGAAACAAGAAGCTGGTCTCCAAGTACTGCACAAATGGTAATCAATTTAACAAATCATCATGAGATATGTTCTATCGTTTATGCAAAGATTTTGGAATAATTTCAATGATAAAATGAATTTTTCTGTGAAATTGTTGATGGTTTATAATCTGTATCAGCATGTTTCTCTCTTCAGAAAGACATTTAGAGATTGATTTTTGCTGTGTGAGTTACAAGGATGCAACATATTACTTACATGGGTTTATCATTTTGAAAATGGCTATGTTTGGGTTTCAAATCTACAAACCCTTTATGGGTATTTCTGAAACTATGCAAAATGATAATAAGATCTCTATTTGGTTCAACCCATTACGGGTATTTGGCAGGAAATCAGTTTAACCCTTTACGGCTATCTAACAGGAAAATGGTTTTACCCTTTACGGGTCTTTGGCAGTTAAATGTAATGCAGAAAATAGTTTTAACCCTTTACGGGTCTCTGGCAGTTGAATGTAATACAATTTTTTATAACTATAATTACATGTATATATGGAATCCATATCTACATGTAGTCACGTGTAGTGAAGATGGTGTGAAGAAAAAGATAAGAAAAAAAGAAAAATTTGACATCGAATATCTTTGTAAAAAAAATCTGTGTTTATTTTTGCACAGACTGAAAATATTGATATAACATTTGGATATTGCAAGATTGGAGGGGCTTGACCTCCTTGCAGCAGAGCTGCTAAATTGGATGTAATTTGGTTTTTGAGAAATAAAGGACTTGGAGTGTTTTTTTCCCTGTAACAAGATCTAGTTGGATCTTGAGGGTTTCCACTCAGCACAAAAATATCTAGCCTTGTTCTTTCTTTTGCTATTGTTCTAATATTTCTGATTTAATACTCTGTTTGATCATTTCATATGCATATGCTCAGCAGTGATTGAAAATTTAAAGGCAAATTTTTATATACAGTACTCTGATTCAACCCCTCCCCCTCCCAGAGTACAATTGCTTTCAACAGTTACATGAAATGGAAGTGATTAAATTTCTGGTGTCCATGACAGCTGCTAGGAAGCAATAACTTGTCAGGTTCTATACCAGATCTCAGTTCGCTGAAGAATCTTACAACATTGTAAGATATCCAAGTCCCTATTACATAGTAAACTATCATATATTCGTCTACAAAAAATGATAAAAGGTAATATCAGTGTGCTAATGTTTAGTTATTTTTCTGTAATAATGGAAGGGAATTGCAAAATAATCAACTTACCGGAGGAATCCCAAATTCGTTAGCGATGATTCCCAGGCTAAATCGATTGTATGTTCAATAATTATTCCGATCTTTTAACAATGTTAGTCGCTTGGCCAAATACTAGTGCTTTACTAATATATGTCCAACTTTACTAAGTACGTTTTTTAATAAACAGCTATTTGGAGAACAATAAATTCGAAGGAACTGTGCCCCCAGGGCTATTCAGGCCCGGATTAGACCTTCGGTAAGTTGAATACAGGATGTTGATTACTTTTCCCATTTTAAGTAGATTTTAATTTGCCCGAGTTTCATAGCGAGCGTGACGCACATATTTTAGAAATAAAAATACTTCTAATCCTTCATATTTATTCTTCGCTGAAGAGTGACTTCTCCAAATAACAAAAGCCACAAAATAAAAACCTGGATTGTGGGATATTTGATTGGTGCATTGCTAGTAGTAGTGGTACTGGCAACTTTTCTATGGAAATACATTCATAGACCACAAGCTCACAACACTGGCCATCAAATTATGTCTCCTCAAGAAATAAATGGAGGTATTGTTTTACTATTTTTATTTGTTATACCGAATGAGGTACTGCTAATAATAAGATTTCCATTTCTTGAATTTTACTGGGCGAGGTTCATATCTGACTCCATTCTACTAGATGTAGGTTATGCAAAGGAGTATCACAGATTGGCGATAGAATACACAGAGGAAGAAATTAGAGCTGCGACAAATGATTATTCCAAATTAATTGGTAAGGGAGGCTTTGGCTCAGTATTCTATGGTACACATTCTGGGTACGATGTTGCAGTCAAAATGCTTTCAAGCACTTCTAACCAAGGGCAACAAGAATTTCAAAACGAGGTTCGCTGCCCCACTTCAACTTGTAAAGCTATCATTCAGCATAAGAATTGAATTTTATTTCATATTTCATTTTCGCCTGAAATGCTTCACTAACATAATTTTCTTGCATTTTTATCGACTTTAGGTAACTCTGCTTTGCAGGTTATATCATAAGAATCTTGTCAATCTTATCGGTTATTGTAAACTACCGGTCGGAGCGCTGGTATATGAATATATGCATTGTGGAACTTTGAAAGATCATTTATATGGTAAAGATTATTCAAATTCACAAAAGATAACATTAAAACAGAATGCACCCAATGGTCGCTAAGATGATTAAATACTTACTGACAGGGACAGCCGAAGTAAAGAAATCGCTTGATTGGAATACCAGACTCAACATTGCTCTCCAAGCGGCAGACGGTATTATAGTTAATTTATATTTAATTATCGTTGTGCAATAAAAACATTTGTATATATATTGGGATTGCTTTCCTTAATTGACTTTTACTTTGATTTTTGTTGTTGCTTCTACATTATTTTAGGATTGCTTTACATCCATCAATGTTGTAATCCGTCAATCATACACAGAGATATAAAGTGCACTAATATACTTTTGGATGGAAGAATGAATGCAAAAGTAGGTGATTTTGGTTTAGCAAAGCTGCTGGACAGCTCAAAAAACCCATGCTTCAACATCAATCAAAGGCACAATCGGTTATCTTGATCCCGAGTATTTCCTCTTCACTTTAACAAATTTATGTAGTTATCTGAATCCATCTTTACCCTTGAGATTCTCTGTGTTGTCAATATTATCATTCCTGGCACTATTCTAATATTTCAAAAGTTAATGCAGATACTATGGGACATCATGTCTAAACGAAAAGAGCGACGTATATAGTTTTGGAGTGGTTTTGCTGGAGATAATTTCTAGAACTCCACCAAGTGAAAATATAGTGGAATTGGTAATTTATTGAATTTGTCAAGAGAACGAAAAATCATTTAAAATCTTTATTTAATCCTCAATATTTAGGCACATATAGGATTCCTATTGGGTTTATTTACAGGCAAGAGAGCTAATATCAACTGGTCGAATAGAGGAGCTTATTGACTCTTCTTTGGGCAGCCAATACAAATTATCAAGTGCTTGGAAAGTTGCAGAGGTGGCATACACATGCGTGGCACCAAAATCAGTAGACAGACCGACGATGAGAATGGTGGCAAGACAGCACTCGATATGAGCGTATTTCTACAAGATCATTCCATGATTCTGACATACCTAGGGCGAGGTAGTTTATATGTTAACATATAAATATATAAACTATGAATAGGCATTATGAATCATATACAAACTATTTTACAATTAAGGTCTTATTTGTCGTAGCTTACAACAACGATCATGTTCTTTTGGTTTCTTCTATATGGCAATATTATTTAAAGGTAGAAATGTGGACATACAAGTGTTTCAGTTTGTTCTTATCAAAATGACATATTTAACTATGCTGAGATAAGTGTCAATATATAATCGTTTGAAGAGTAAATAGCATATTCTTTGTCAATTATTGTGTTCTTTTTTATACATTATTGTTTATCTATTTATGGTTTAGCATCTCTTTATTTTTTATATTAATTTATATTTTCCAGTATTTATCAATTTATTGATCATTTTTTATTTATTTTAAAACATTTTATTATTATTTGATTGTGGTATTGTTTTTTCTCATTGGATTAATTTTAAAGGTCAAGGTGATCTCATATCTATATATTTGTTTTCAAATTTTTAAAATTATAAATTCATATAAAAAAATTATTTTTCATAGACTTTGAGGCTTGACTATATCAATCATCTTGGATGAAGGAATTGATGTGATATTATTTATTTATTTTTATATCAGATAGTCATGTCTTGAGTTGGTCATCTTGTCTAGAAAAAAATAATTGTGGAACCTTATGAGAGTTGTGTGGATAAGATGATTTTACCCTAAGTATTATTTATGATCATCTTATTTTTTTATTACATTGTATGAGACATTAAGGGATTAACAATCCAAGCTTAAGTAGCTTGAAGAAAAGAAACTTTACCCTAATTTAATCATTTTCCCTAAGCTATCCAATATCCAACAATAAACCTTAACTCATTAGTCCTATGCTAATGTCCTATTATGGTAACATATAAAAAAAATATGGAAAAACTAAAAGTCAAAACCTTTAAGTATTCTTTTCCCTGAAAGGAAAATAATGCAAATACAATAAATTACACACATTCCCAAATTCGTTGAGGTAAAATTACGATAAAGTTCAATTTGCAAAGATTCAAATTCAAGTTCATCTTCCTAGTTAGTTCGACTACTCAAAACCACATCTTTATTTACGAGTTCCATGTAGTTTTTATCGTATTTTAGAATAATCATATGGATTGAGTGAACTAATTTTAGAGGGTCCCTCAAAGTTGAAGGGTATTTATATCTACAAATATCTATTCTTTCAACCCATGAGAATAACACATATTTTAGGGTTTTTTCTTGTTATTTCATATACATTCTATATATTATTTCTATTAACAATAAATTTAATACTCCCAATCATGTATATGGATTCTACAAATTTAGTTTTCCTTTTATTTAAACACCTTGGAACCTCTATTATGTTGTCTTCTACTATGAATTCCCTCTAGGATAGGCTCTTGATGTTATTTCACCCCAATATCAAATATATTAATTGATTAGGTGAAATATTTTTCAATAGAAATGGTACTAAAGCTATTTTATTTGATGGTCGAAATGGACCTTCTTCTTGTGAGTTTTGGTACCTACTTAGTTGTCTTCATGGTAATAGTCATTAGGAAATTTTACAAGTGAGTGTAAGATATAAAGCTTTCTTTCTATTTAAATTAATGATCTCATTTGACCAACCTTGTAAGATACTTTTAATCTTCTACATCTCCAATGTCATCTAGACACCTAATATTGTAGCTACTAGTACTTGAGAAGTAGGGTAAATGACCTAAAGCTGGCCTCTAGTGTTGTTTTATGTAATTTAGGATTAGGGGCCTCTCCCAGCCGACTCAATAAAAAAAAGATATTATTTATCTAAATGTGTTAGTTTTTCTATCCAATCTATATATAGTTATAATATTAAAATAAATATCTGAAATTAAAAATAAAAGATGTTACTTTTTTTATTCTTGATAAATGCACAAATATGTCATATTTTATAAACTCGAAGTCCAATTACTTTAGATGAATTCCTTCATACTATCATACAACAATAAAATAAATCATAAGATTGACTTGAGGGATACATAATAGTGCCACCCAAATTCACTAATCCATCTGACCAATGACTAGCAGTGCTTGTCACAAGTACCAATGTTTTTTTATGACACATTGAACATCAAATGGCAATAATTTTACTATGGCATTTTGAACATTGTCTAGGAATACAAAAAGTTTATAAACCTATTTTAATTTGTCATTATATTTATACTAATACTTGCTGTTGAATCCTTGCTCTTGGTCCACCTTACTAAACATACTTTCAACCTTTGCAAGTCTCTAGTTTTTGCATAAGATAGGAATTCCAGTTGTAACACAACTCTTATTTGTTTGAAGCTATATAACCTTCCTTAGACTTGATTAACCTAGCCCATGTCAATTCTATATTCACACTTCAAACAAAGGCATCAAGAAACTTATTTCACAAATGACCTAAGATTTAATGTCTATACAAATTGACTCACTTGAGAACCAAAGACTTATTAGTCACAACATCATTCTTTAATAGAAAATCTAAAATTGGTAGTCTTTGATTAATGCTTGTTG
>BSBK01014958.1:0-44501 GCA_027943335.1 Chamaecyparis obtusa | reverse complement strand
TGCAAGGACACTTTTCCGATTGATACAATTGTTTCAGTTGTGGACTTTGCTGAAAACTACACTTTGCAACCACAAAATGAGGTACAGTCATAGTATTACAACTCTCAATAGGTTGCTATATTTGTTCATATAGCATACTTGCATGCACCTGATAGTACGAAGGAAAATAGAAAGATATTGAGGGAGTACCATTTTTATATGAGCAATGATCGCTCACATTCTATAGAGTTTGTACATGGTTTCTTTAGTTTGTTTTATGGTGATTTGGCAAATAGGAGCATACCATATCATCGACACATCATATGGTCAGATAATTGTACATCCCAATTCAAGAATTCTCATATGTTTTATTGGTTGAGCAGGATGCACAAGAACACTGATATTCAATATATGTGGAATTTCACTGAGGTGGGCCATGGAAAGGGAGAGCATGATGGTGTGGGAGCATGTATAAAAAGAGCTTTAGCACGTGAAGAATTAAAGTATGAGGGGGGAGAAAACTTATCAAATGCAAGATGTATTGTCAACTGGTGTAATGCCACAATGGGCCCAGGTAAGGAAGGTGAGTCAATAGTTCATAGATTTTTTTGGTTGATTGATGAAACTAACATTGCAACATATGAGGATTGTTGTACAGTAACAAGATCAAATGAGCTACACTCTTTTAGAAGTTGTAATGCAGGTTCATGGATGGTATACACATGACATATGGCATGCTTTTGTTCATCTTGTACAGAGGAGAATTGGGATGAGTGTGACTCAAAGGAATGGGTTGATGAATGGTCTATAAGACCTTTGAGCCCACTTGACTCCTATCGTCCGCCAACAGCATTGTAACTAGGGGACATGGAAACATCTATTGACTTTGACCATTTGTCTAATATAGTACAACCAGGTAAATTGTCCATTTATATAGTTTGTCTAAACTATTTTGGATATTAATGTACTGAATATGTCTACATTGTTGTAGGTCATTTTTTTGTAGTTATTTCACCTGAATACAATGACGAAGGGATAGATTATTATTTATGTTGTTGTGTTGAGGCCAAAAAGAAATTGGATGTCACAGTTGTAGACGGTGAAGGATTACAATACCCTATAGGAGTGGTTGTTGTAACAAGAACATGCCTTAGATGATATGGTATGAAGAACTCTAAGTTGTGGTTGTTCGAGGACTAGGAAACACACAGGAAGATTCTACATTATTCAAACCTTGTTGTTGCTTCGAATGTTACTTTGATTAGATATGGGGGCAGGCCAGTGAAAAGAACTCTTTGGAAGGTTCCCGAGTCAGAGCATGAGGCAATACTTAACACACTAAAGGTTAAGGTAGATCCAGCTAGTTCAATGGACTAAATTAGGCTGTACTAAAATGTTGTAATATGTGTTCAACTGTACTATTTGTTTCTCTGACAAAGTTAGCTTCTATGGTACATACCCTGTGTGTATAGAGGGAAGTTTGTAATTGTAATGATAATGCAATGCTGCATATTTTTTGGGGCAATGCCAGAGGTTTTCTCCACTTAGCTCTTTCCTACCAGCGCCTTTATTGAGCTGAGTTGTAAACATGTTTCATAATATTAATAAAAAAATAAACATGTTTACAATAATTTCTTAGCATTTTTGTGGTGTTTTATCCAATGCAAAACTATGTAATTTTTATGTGACTAATGATGGGATAGAAATAAGATTTGTTCTTAGATCAAATCTCCTCAAAACATGTTAGATCAGATATAAAACTTGGTCAAATCTCCTCAAAACATGTTAGATCAGATTTCCTCTTGTTTCCACTATGGATTAATGAGATCCATGCATAGTATGACCTTCTAACCCTAGGGATGGATCCAATAAAATGTATATTGACAACATAACATGAAATAAGGAAGGTACAATGAATTTTTTTGCAAGAAAGTGGAGGAGAGCTTCCCTATGCATGCTTTGGGTGCACTTGGAAGGTGTGAACCATGACACAGACAGGGATTTGGCTTAAGAAGACAATGACCTAAGGATGTTCACAAACTCCTTAAATGGTGTAACACAACCAAAAAAAGGGTTTCCTACTCCAACAAACTCCTTTAGAAAGTTTACAAACTCAATCAAACTTTGGTGCCTTTTGGGCTTTAGGGACACTAGGCCTAAATCTAGCCTTTAACTAGAATTCTTCACCAGTGGACTTTGTGACCACTCCCAAGCATTTAGATGGTCCTCATATGACCTAAGGATGCTAAACCAACTCTTGGTTTGGTCCCTTTACAACCATACCATAGAAAACTAGCCCTGCACCCACTTTTCCAAGTAGCCCTCTCAACATAGATTTTCTATTCTAACTTTTTCACAACTAAGTATCTTGACACAAATAGGGAATTTTCAGACACCCATTTGGAAGTTATGTAAGATCCCAAAGCCTTGTCTTCCAACTCCAATCCAGCACCACCTAACTCTCACCTTGTACACAGACCTAATTGGCCTAATTAGGCTTGGTTTACAAAGGAAGTGTGAGGTATAGGGTTCTTGGAACTAGTAGCTCAAGTAGTGACAAAATCTCTTCAGTGCACATGTACACTGATAGAAAAAATTTAGATAAAGAAGTAACAAGTGTTGTGGAATTATCCACAGAGCAATGTGAAATGAAGCCTCAAATTGGTTCATTAGCAGGCAAAGAATTTGGTCATGCACTTCATTCTAGCACCACAAATATTTCTATTAGAAATGACTATCTATCAATGGCCTTGCATTTACGGGACTTGGGCATTATCATTGAAAGGTAAGTTTGTTGCCACCTTTGGCAAGGCAGTCTCACTCCTCATTTTACAACAAAGGGTAGCCATCTATGGTCCAAGGTTTTAATTCAGCTGACAAGTGGAGAGCTTCTCAAGGTACTGATCTCTTTCATAGAGAAGTTCTTGCTTCATCTCAAGGTTCTTGTTTAGGTGACCAACTCCTTCGAGGTCCACAAATAGACCCATTAATTGGTAAAATGGTAGATGCAATTTTGGAAAGAGTATCCCAATTGAAGAGTAATGGAAATTCCAATGAGCATGAAGTTATTGCAGATACAATGGGTGTATCTCCTCCACTGACAAATATAACTACTTCCAAAGACTTGAGTTTAAATGGAGACTGTCTGTTCCCAAACATGCCCCAGTTGAGCAGATGAACCAGATGTTGCTTGAGTAAAGAAGATAGTGGTTTATTAAAGCATCTGCACTATCCCACTTGCTATCAGTTACTACTTTTTGAGTAGCTTGCCAGCTACTTCTATGCAAGATTTCTATAATATATAATGTCCTCATGCAAGTACATGCCATGCATAGTCGTTCCAACCGCGCCAACGACTCTGTGCTGAAGTGTCCCTCAATTTCCCTTAAGCATGAAATCAAAAATCTTTGTCAGGTCATATCTCAGAGCTCATGTGAGGTAGCATGGATCCATCATTTGATATGAGACCGTATTGCTGGGGCCTACAAAATCCTATCTCGGTTTTTGCAGATTCAATTTTGTTTAAATTCAGCAACACATTCTCGGTCGGTGTTAGAACTCAAAGTGTTCCTCAGCTGAAACGACCAACGTTGCGTATCTTTCCAACCATCGGTCCTAGACTCGAACCGTCAGTTCCAATTGCTTTGAATGGTCAAGTAAATGCTAGTGGCAACCTCATTCAGCACCCACAGTCATTCGATCCCCGCCGACGACTCCGTACTGAAGTGTCCCTCAAGGTCCCTTAAGCATGAAATCGGTGATCTTTGCAGGGTCATATCTTAGAGCTCCATTGACATAGAATCAATTCATTAGGTGCTACATGAACATGTTGTCGGGGCCTACAAAAGCCTATCTCAGTTTTTAGAGATTCAACTTATTTTAAATTCGGCAACAGATTCTTGGTCAGTGTCAAAACTCAAAGTGTTCCTCAGCTGAAACGGTCAACGTTGCGTATCTTTCCAACCATCAGTCGTAGCATCAAACCATTAGTTCCAATAGCTCCAAATGGCTAGGTAAATGCTAGTGACAACCTCGTTCACCATGCACAGTCATTCGAACCCCGCCGATGACTCTATGCTGAAGTGTCCCTCAAGGTCCCTTAAGCATGAAATCAGTGATATTTGTGAGGTCATATCTCAAAGCTCATGCAATGTAGAATCAATTTGTTAGGTGCTACAGGACCATGTTGCCGGGGCCTACAAAAGCCTATCTTAGTTTTCAGAGATTCAACTTATTTTAAATTCGGTGACACATTCTCAGTCGGTGTCAGAACTCAAAGTGTTCCTCAGCTAAAACGGTCAATGTTCTGTATCTTTCCAACCGTCGGTCGTAGCATCAAACAGTCAATTCCAATAGCTCTGAAAGGCCAGGTAAATTCTAGTGGCAACCTTTTTCACCACACATAGTCATTTGAACCCCACCGACGACTCCGTGCTAAAGTGTCCCTTCAAGGTCCCTTAAGCATGAAATCAGTGATCTTTGCGGGGTCATATCTCAGAGCTTGTGCAACATAGAATCGATTCATTAGGTGCTACAAGACCGTGTTGTCAAGGCCTACAAAAGCCTATCTTAGTTTTCCGAGATTCAACTTATTTTAAATTCGGCAACACATTCTCGGTCCGTGTCAGAACTCAAAGTGTTCCTCAGCTGAAACGGTCAACATTGAGTATCTTTCAAACCGTCGATCGTAGCATCGAACAATTAGTTCCAACAACTCCAAATGGCTGGGTAAATGCTAGTGGAAACCTCATTCGACACCCACAATGATTCGATCCCTGTCGACGACTCCATGCTGAAGTGTCCCTCAAGGTCCCTTAAGCATGAAATTGGTGATCTTTGCAGGGTCATATCTTGGAGATCATGCGACATAGAATCAATTCATCAAGTGCTACAGGATCGTGTTGCCAAGGTCTACAAAAGCCTATCTCAAATTTAAGAGATTCAACTTATTTTAAATTTGGCAACACATTCTCCGTCGGTGTCAGAACTCAAAGTGTTCCTCAGCTGAAATGGTCAATGTTGCGTATCTTTCAAACTGTCAGTTGTAGCATCAAACCGTCAGTTCCAATAGCTCCGAATGGCTGGGTAAATGCTAGTGGCAACCTCATTCACCACACACAGTCTTTTGAACCCTGCAAATGACTCTGCGCTGAAGTGTCCCTCAAGGTCCGTTAAGCATGAAATCAGTGATATTTGCGGGGTCATATCTCAGAGCTTGTGCAACGTAGAATCAATTTTTTAGGTACTACGAGACTGTGTTTTTGGGGCCTACAAAATCCTCTCTCAATTTTTAGAGATTCAACTTATTTTAAATTTGGCAACACATTGTTGGTCGGTGTCAGAACTTAAAGTGTTCCTTAGCTGAAACGGTCAACATTGCGTATCTTTCCAACCGTCGGTCGTAGCATTGAACCGTCAGTTCCAACAACTCTGAATGGCCGGGTAAATGCTAGTGGCAACCTCGTTCACCATGCACAATCGTTCAAACCCCGCCGACGACTCTGTGCTAAAGTGTCCCTCAAGGTCACTTAAGCATGAAATTAGTGATCTTTGCAAGGTCATAACTGGGACCTCATGTGATGTAGAATTGATTCGTCATGTGCTACAAGACCGTGTTGCTGGGGCCTACAAAATCCTCTCTCAGTTTTCAGAGATTCAACTTATTTTAAATTTGGCAACACATTCTTGGTCAATGTCAAAACTCAAAGTGTTCCTCAGCTGAAACGATCAATGTTGCGTATCTTTCCAACCGTCGGTTGTAGCATCAAACAATCAGTTCTAACAGCTTTGAATGGCTGGGTAAACGCTAGTGGAAACCTCATTTGGCACCCACAATGATTCGATCCCCACCGATGACTCCGTCCTGAAGTGTCCCTCAAGGTCCCTTAAGCATGAAATCAGTGATCTTTGTAGGATCATATCTTGGAGCTCGTGTAATGTAGAATTGATTCGTCAAGTGCTAAAAGACTGTGTTGCCGAGGCCTACAAAAGCCTATCTCAAATTTTAGAGATTCAACTTATTTTAAATTTGGCAACACATTCTCGGTCGGTGTCAGAACTCAAAGTGTTCCTCAGCTAAAACTGTCAACGTTGCGTATCTTTCCAACCATCAGTCGTAGCATCGAACAATCAGTTCCAATAGCTCTAAATGGCTGGGTAAACACTAGTGGCAACCTTGTTCGGCACCCACAATGATCTGATCCCCATCGATGACTCTGTGCTGAAGTGTCCCTCAAGGTCCCTTAAGCATGAAATCGGCGATCTTTGCGGGGTCATATCTCAGAGCTCGATCGACGTAGAATCAATTCATCAGGTGCTACAAGAATGTGTTGCTGGGGCCTACAAAAGCCTGTCTCATTTTTTAGAGATTCAACTTATTTTAAATTCGGCAACACATTCTCGGTTCGTGTCAGAACTCAAAGTGTTCCTCAGCTAAAATGGTCAACGTTGCATATCTTTCCAACCGTCGGTCCTAGCATCGAACCGTCAGTTCCAACAGCTCCAAATGGTCGGGTAAACACTAGTGGAAACCTCATTTGGCACCCACAGTCATTCGAACCCCATCGACGACTCCGTGCTGAAGTGTCCCTCAAGGTCCCTTAAACATGAAATTAGCAATCTTTGTGGGGTCATATCTCAGAACTCGTGCAACATAGAATCAATTCGTTAGGTGCTACAGGGCCATGTTGCCGAGGCCTACAAAATCCTATCTCATTTTTTAGAGATTCAACTTATTTTAAATTCGGCAACACATTCTCGGTCCGTGTTAGAACTCAAAGTGTTCCTCAGCTGAAACGGTCAACGTTGCGTATCTTTCCAACCGTCGGTCGTAGCATTGAACCATTAGTTCCAATAGCTTCAAATGGTCAGGTAAACACTAGTGGCAACCTTGTTCACCATGCACAGTCGTTTGAATCCCACAGACGACTCCGTGTTGAAGTGTCCCTCAAGGTCCCTTAAGCATGAAATCAGTGATCTTTGCAGGGTCATATCTCGGAGCTCGTGCAACGTAGAATCGATTCATTAGGTGCTACAAGACTATGTTACCAAGGCCTACAAAATCCTCTATCAGTTTTCAGAGATTCATCTTATTTTAAATTCAGCAACACATTCTTGGTTAGTGTCAGAACTCAAAGTGTTCCTCAGCTGAAATGGTCAATGTTGCGTATCTTTCAAACCGTCGGTCGTAGCATCGAACCGTCAGTTCCAATAGCTCTGAATGGCTGGGTAAACGCTAGTGGCAACCTCATTCACCACACACAGTCATTTGAACCCCGCCGATGACTCCGTGCTGAAGTGTCCCTCAAGGTCCCTTAAGCATGAGATCGACAATCTTTGCAGGGTCATATCTCAGAGCTCGTGCGACATAGAATTGATTCATTAGGTGCTACAGGACCGTGTATAAAAATGCCCTAATTTTATCAAGATACTTAGTGGTTCAAAAGTTAGAGTAGAAAACCTCTATTAGGAAGGCTACAAGGAAAAGTGGGTGCAAGTCTAGTTCACTATGGTACGGTCTTGATGAGAATGAACCAGTTGTTATTTCAGAGGCCTTAGGTCAAATTAGAACCATTTACATGCTTGGGAGTGGTCAAGAAGTCCACTGGTGAAGAGTTTCAGCAATAAGTCACTTTTAGGCCTAGTTTCCCTAAAGCCAACAAGACATTGAACTTTGATTAAGTGTCTAACTTTACAAAGGGAGTTTATTGGGATAGAAACTCACTTAATTGATTTTGTTACACCATCCTAAGAGGTTGTGAATACCCTTAAGTCATTACAGGTGATTGGTGAATTGTGGGAGTCAAGTGAAGGGCCCACTACTTTCCGGCTGTCACCTCTGCATTAAATTAGGTCTGTGTCCAAGGTGAGTGTTAGGTGGTGCTGGAGTGGAGTTGGAAAACAAGGCTTTGGGATCTTAAATAACTTCCAAATGGGTGTCTAAAAATATCCTGATTGTGTCAAGATACCAAGTTGTGAAGAAGTTAGAGTGTAAAATTGAGGTTGAGAAGGCTACAAGGAAATTGGCATGCAGGTCTAGTTTGCTATGGTATGGTTGTAAAGGGATCAAACCAAGAGTTTTTTCAGAGTCCTTAGGTCATATGAGGACCATCTACATGCTTGGGAGTGGTTAAGAAGTCTACTGGTGAAGAGTTCTAACTAAAGGCTAGGTTTAGGCCTAGTGTCCCTAAAGCCAAAGGGAATTAAAGTTTGATTGAGTGTATAAACTTGCAAAGGGAGTTTTTTGGGATAGAAATCCATTTTATTGGTTGTGTTACACCATTGTAAGAGCTTGGGAACACCTTTAAGCCTTTGTAGTTGGTTGGTGAGTTGTGGGAGCTAAAAGAAGGGAACTCCACTTTCTTGTTGTAACCTCTACATTAGTTCTCGTTTTGGTGACCAACTCCTTCGAGGTCCACAAATAGACCCGTTAATTTCCCAAATTGGTTTGTTAGTAGGCAAAGAATTTATCTAATGTCTTGAAATTTAAATGAAGAATTTTGGTGCATGAGCACCTCTCCAAACACCTAAGTCCACCTTGGAACCAAATGGAGGTAGTGGATCTAAAGAATTCCTAAAATTGAATTGGGATATATTAAGGTCAATAATGGCAATATCTAATAAACAATTTAATTTAAATATTATAAGTCCTAGAAGTCCTGGCAAAGGACTTAGTTTTTCCTTGCAAAATCTTATTTTTTTGATGTTTGGTTGATTGTTTTGGGTTTGGAACAGAATTGTGGGTGATATAATAACATCATAACATAATTTTTCATCTATATTGAATGATTATATAATCTATTTTGCTTTAGATTTGGAAAGTTGTTGTAGGTGGTCATATTGGTGCATTGAAATAACTCCATTTTGGTCTTTTTGATGATATAATGGGCCATTCAATGAATTTAATTGCTATTTCTCATTTAATGGACCCTATGTAACATATTTATGATGTTACTAACCATTTGAATGTAGGAGAAGTTGTTTTAGTGGGTGTACACCATGAGGAAGAGTGGAAAAAGGGCACAAAATTGATGCCACAAGTGTAGCAGCAAAGGATACGCCTTAACAAGGGTATAATTTTATTTGAAACAAAAGAATTATATGTCAAATGAAAGGTGAATCCACAAGGAGGAGTTTTGGAAACCAGTTTTGAGTTGTTTTTAAGAAGGCCCTAGTTTTGAAGGCCTAGAGGGAGCAATTTGGGGCTTTTGGGTATAGAAAGCCTATAGGATCCAATTGACTTTAAATTTCTCTAATTGGGACCATATTAACACTTTGTGAAAAGTGGCAAGGTTGGGTGCTAAGTCTGTAATAGGGTTCCTTTGTAAAAGTGACCTATTAGGTCTAGGAAGGAAAGTGGAGAAGCAGTTTTTGGGGGTTGTGTTCCAAATTAACCCTACCTAATTCTAAGATATGTTTTGTAAAACCATAAAAGGTATCTGAATATGTAATTTATTTTGGAAGTTTTTTGGGAAAACTAAGAGTTATTTGGAAAAAACTCGCTGGTTAAGGCTACAAGGATAGAGAGCCTAGAGTGTGGATTGAGGGTAAGATCTTGGAGTAGGACTTCAAGAACCACTTGAACATTGCTGGAGTCATATTTTAAGCCATATTGAATCCCTATAATAGTAAGGGAGTTGGGAGAAGTTAGATTGATAGGTTAGTGGCATATTGGCACTTGGAGCCACTTGGGTAAGGAACACTTTTGAGGAAACCAAGAACACTTTATTTATAAAATAAACCCAATCTAACCTACCTATTTGCATCAAATTTTCAACCAAGCTATAAATAAATTGTTGAAGCATTAGTATCCAGATTTGTTAGAATTTCTTTAAAAAATTATCATTGCAAGAACAAGAGCCACTTAGGCTTCTTACATATTATATTTATACATTTATGCATTCATTTCATTACTTTTGTTATTATTACAGTTAAGGAATTGACTGTTATTGAGGACAGTGACTAGCATTTGTAGCACAGTCAGCAAGTTAAACATACAAGCATAACTATAAGGCATGGGAAATTTACAAAGCAAAGACATGAACATAAACATAATTTAGTATACATCAATACACCAAACACATGAATTGCATACCTAAAACATAAAAAAAAAATATTCGTAGGGCATGAATTCAAATATATATGTCCAATAATGTCATACATTGAATATATTCAATATAGTAAAAATGACTTCCTCAAAGTCAAATGGATGTACAACGTTTCACTGATACAATATACAAAAAATATGTCCACTAATGCCATATAGGCATACAATCCATATCCCTAATCTAGTCCTTTCCCGCTAGGGGAAGAAAACAAATCTCGAGCTGTCTTCGATCGTCATGTCGATGCAGATGCAGTGGATGTCATAGTCTTCCAAGTGTGCTCTCTCATCCTCCTATCTAGACTCTTCTGTAGCTCGACCTGATAAAAAAATAAATTAGATAGAGATAACTAATATACATCAAAATTGAATTATACAATGACATAAAATTGAATATTGGCTTACCGCTAGCGAATAGTCACTATGTTCATCCACCGAAGGTGTATGCTGGTGATTTGGAGTCATAAGTCCCTACAACAATGATCAAAATAATAATTAAAATACATACATGGATATCATTATAAAATTCAATACAAACCATTAAAATAATAATTAAAGTTAAGTGATCTCTTTCATACCTTAGTTAGTGCTTTAGAACTAGCTACTGCTATAGCTACTCCACGATCCAAAGTATCACAGACAAAAGGAGGAGTCTCTGATGTCAAAAGCTGAAAATGAAACAAAAAAAATAAATTATGCAGTTATCAAGATTACATATATTTTTTACAACCCTACTAATGAGTAAATGATACCTCCGTGGAGGTTCCACCATGTCCTCCAGTGTGCGGTGTCAAAGTCGAAGCTTCGACATTCAACTAGTGCACATGTACATGGAAAAGCATAAGATAACCATTCATATAAGAACATACTACTGACATGTTAATTATAATGCATTATTACATGTATACCTGTGGACTCAATGGCGACCTCACAAACCCAGGTGAAAGAGTGTAATCATCGTGCCTCTGGATTTTGATCATAATTTGTCTAGTAATTTAGTCATTCATTAATTAATTAAATATGATCAAGTAAATCCAATTAATATGCAAATAAAGATACCTCAAGGAAAGTTGCATGACGCCCTTCCCTATCTGTTGTGAACGTCAATGGTTCACCAATGCACATCTAATGCACATGCACAATAAGTTAGGATATAATTATTCATATAATTACATAGTAATCAAACATGTTAATCAAATTTTTTATTTGATACATACTTCTACAATTGACGATGATGTGTAAAAGGGGACATTAGGATCATCGCCACTTCCACTGCCACCACCACCACTGACACTCTTGCCCTGAATTTTCATCATAAACAATAGATACTAAATTAAATAGTTATTCTTTTATAAATGAAATATGATCAAAGAAATTTAATGAACTTGGAAATATTTACCTATATGTCAATGCCAAATGTCGTATTTAGAAAGTTATCAGTCATCAATCCATAATCCTCTTGCTCTCTCTCGCCAGTACCAAATGTGCACAAGCATCCACATGACCGAAAAATATGCCCCCTTGAGGATTGACCATAGTCAGCCTCAACTAAAGGAGTGGCACACTGAATGAGAGTCTGTGTAAGAGCACTAATCGTGCCTAGTGTGTCTACCTCTACATGTTCCTTCACAACAGAAGGAATACTAACATGATCCAACGGTGGCTTGCCACTATCAACCCTAGGTGCGTTACGGTCATGATGTGCCCCTTCTCGATCAAATGATTAACCCCCTCCTCTACCCTAAGAATCCAGCATGTCAAAATAATTTTGTACCTCCTTGAGTACAAACTCACAATAGAGTTTCCTCAAGAAATATATAGGAACCTCATAATTTTTGCAAGGAGGAGAATCAAAGACCATCCACCATCTCTCCCAAAAATTATTTTTAATGTCTTCATTTATGCACCAATGAATTGGGAACCTCCTTGTTGTAGTTCTAAGAGTATCTGCGTCCCTTGGTTTTTTAAATAGCTGGCAAATGTCATCTTTTGTGATTTTTTTCTTTTTTATGTTCACATAAGATAATTTATTTGCATAATATTGTTTTTGTTCTTCTCTTTTATCCCACCATATATTAATTTGCCCACTAACTGTGCTTACGTGGGTCGAGATTGCTTCCAATGATTTTGCAAGTCTTTCCCTTTTGGGATTTGTACCACTAGAATCTTTTAACCTATTAATTAAAGATTCTAATTCTTTTTGCCCTCTTTCAATTTGGTTCCACAAATTTTGTTGTGTTCCAGAAGGAGGTTTCTCGATTGGTGGAGGCAATTGAGGTTCATTTTCTTCATTTCTTTCTTCATTCGGTTCTTCATTTGGCTCATCATGAGGAGATGGAGGGTTTGGTGGAGGGAGATTATTTCTTCCTGACAATTAAAAAAACTACATTTTAAAATATTGATTACACAATAAATTTAAACAAAAACAAATTTGAACAAAACAAATTTAAACAAAAACAAATTGCAACAAAACTAAAATTTTAAAACAAATAAGAGGCATGAGAAGTTGTAAAAACACTTACCTCTTCTCCCGGATCGAACTTGACGACGTCGTGGAGCCATTTGATCGATGGATGAAGAAAAAAAATCAACTCACAAGCAACTATGATAGGGCATGCGCACTTCCAAATCCTCTCTAAGCTGAAAACGTGGGTTTGAGAAAAAAAAATGAGCTCAAACCCGCGTGCAGCAAATATATGTGACTTTTTACAAAGGGCGTACACCCTTTGGAAAACATTAAGCATTCCAAAGGGCGTACGCCCTTTGTCTTGGATTGCCCAAGCCTAAGGCTTGGGCAACCCAAGCCATAGGTCGTGTACACTATAGGGTGCATGCCCTTTAGTGCATGTGCACTATTCGTGATGGGGGGCCAAAAAGAAAAGTGGCAACTTTTTGGTCCCCCATCTTTGTGCACTTACCCCTCTGGTTTTTAGTCATTATTGAAGTGGTTTATTTTTGAAGCATAGTGTATACATGAAACATGGCTCAACATATATGAATACAAGAAATCTAGGGTTTACATCTCTCCTTTGTGTATACTTCTTTAAGATATGAATTTTCAAATTCATTGCATAGAGTTCTATGTATGTATTGTTATTCCCCTGCTTTGATCTAGGATCAAATTAAATAGCTTTAGATAGAAAATTAATTCTTTTGGTTTGCATAAGGATTTCTATAAGCAGTGTGAGTACAAAGATATTTTGATCAGTATCATTATAAGGTGGTGGTATTAAAGGGATCCCGAATCAATAACTTTGATTAGCTTTTGTATTTCTTACTTTTCAGTAAAGTAGAGCCCAATGGATAAGGCACTGACCAGAGATGAGTTCATTTTGCAATAATAATTTCTTAATAGGGTTTGGTTATATTTCTAACATTGATATAAATTTTTCAAAAAATCTTTAAGGTATTGTGACCTACAAGTTGTATCCTATCAAATGGTAATAGAGAATTAATGATTGACTAGTTATCATTTAGTATTTTTTTATCATTTATTTATTATATTGAATCCAGTCTGAAGTTGTAGAAGTAAGGTTTATTTTGTTGGACTAGGAGCACCCTCCTTGGTTTTGCAAAGCCAGAAGTTAAAAGGGCAGTCTTGTCCCCATAGTTGGTCCAGTCATCCTAGATATTCATAATTGGAATTAACCATTCCTTAAAATCTGCCCATGGGTGTATTAGTTGCTGTCATAAGCATAACGTCCATTTTGAGGAACCAACAAGACCTTGGGAAAAGAACTAGTACAACAACATATTGAATTATTAGAGTGAGGTTGAGGGATGCCTCTGCATCAAAAGGGGTACTAATCAAAGTTTTCCTTCTATAATACGAGCAACCAAAACCTTTTTATTTGTTGGTAAAAAAATTTGGTGGAAAAACAAGGTCAAATGTACTAGTGTCACTTGCCTTTTCATTTGACAAGTTCTTAAGATCTATGTTAAATCACTCAAGTTCATTATTACTCCATTTTATTCCCTCTTTTTGGTTAACCTTGTCATAATAAATGAGTTAATTAATGTCATCATTAATGTTACAAGTCCCAAGCCACTTGCAGGTGATGTCACTTGTAACCCCAATATTAGCAAGCCCATCTGCAACCATGTTGGTTTCGTGGTAGTCATGGGTTAAGTAAAATATTTCAAAATTGTGAGCAATATTTTTAATTTTTTGTATTATATGCTCAATAGTCCATGATGGTTTAGAAGTACCTTTGATGTTATTGATGATGTTAAGGGAATCTCAATCCAACCATAAGTTCTTACAACCTATCTCCTCTTCCAACATGATAGTATTGAGAGCCATCATAGCCTCAACTCTATGATTAGATTGGACTCTCAAGGGGAAAGCAGTAGCTCCAACATAATTACCTACCCAATCTCTTATAATACCACCACCAGCAGCATTGCCCGGATTTCCTTTGGCAGCCCCATCAATGTTGGCTTTGAGCCATCCTTGCAGAGGAGAGGAGCACATTGCATCATCTTTGGGATGAGGGGCTTTAGAGTCATTTAAGAAAAACTTCTAGTTTTTTATACTCTCCATATTTTCCTGAGAGGAAATCAAGGAGGGATTGTTGTTGATAATCAAATTAAAATTTTCCTCCAACCCTCTACAAATAAGATTCCCAACCAACTCAGCTTTCACAGACTTCTCCCTCAACACTTTGTTATTTCTCTCCTTCCAAATGCGTAGCTCAAATGTGAGAGAATCAAATTCTAGAAAAATTTGGAAATTTTTTTTGAAAAGGGACAACTCTATTGAATAATTGAATCCTGCCAAGTAAAAGGGAAACTCCAACAAAAGTTCCATTTGATGAGAATAACCTCCTAGACCTCTTGGGAGTAGGAACAATGAAGCATAATATGGTCACAAGATTCAGCTTCCTCCATACATAAAAAACATCTATCAAACAATAAGAAACCTCTTTTTGAAAGATTATCAAGGATCAAAGGTTTATTTTGGGCTAGAATCTTGATGCAGGGGCATCCAAGGATAAGGCAGGGCATTCTATGTCCTCGGTGAAACTACATGGAGTGTTTGTATTTTAGTCAGTGCTACTCGGTTGAAACCTTAACCAATGGTCTCGATCATTGAAGGAAGCTCGGTCACTAAAGGAAATCAGTAGTCTCTGGTGCTCGGTGAATGTGTTACTCAGTCATTCCTGCAGTGCTCGATCGACACTGGTGCTTGGGGATGCCTAGCATGCTCAGTGATTTTACTGTTGCTTGGTAGTTCTGACTTACCAATTGGAGTTCTGTGTGATTTTTTGAGCCGACTTGATGAATTTATTGTTGGTAGCCATTATTATGGGCTCACATGCTGAATTAAATGTTTGTATACATTTGTAAGCTGACTTGTATGGAATTTAATTATTTGTTTTGAGGAGTTAAGGGTTTCATCTTTCCGACTTGTGGCTGATGATTAGTATTTAAGGAGTGCTTGGGTAGATGTTTAGGGACAAAATTCTGGGAGGAAAAACTTAGCAGATCTGGAAGTCAGATGTGAAGCTTGAGAGAGAAGTTGTGGAAAAGTTCTTGATATTCTTGTAGATCAGATTGTAATCTGATAGTCATTTGTAGCAAAGCTAGGGGTTTTCATACTTGGGAACAAGGAGATTGCTTGGAGGCTTGCAAGCTCAAGTTTAGATCCTCCTTAAGGTTTCCATCAGCTTTTGATTGTCTTCAGAGTTGAATTAGCTGAGTTTGTATTGGATCTAGTTGTGGATCTTGCAAAATTGTTTCTGATTGTAATTGGCCCTAACCTAGAAGGCCTTACAACTGGGCATGTTAATGAAAATTAGTGTTAAACAATTACTTTGTATTGCATTGTTGAGTAATCCGCTATGTAATTCTATTGGCTGCAAGGTTTGGACTATCCTTCATTGGATCCACCATCCTTGAGTGCATCAGGTGGTATCAGAGCGAGAGTTGATCTTTTTGAAGCAGAAGCTTGATCTAGCAAGGTTGATTTTGCAAAATTGATCTTGTTGGAAAATTTATTGTGTGCAATCTAGATTGTAGATCTGTAGCACTGAACTTGTGAAATTGTACCGTATTTGTTTGCAAGATTTCAGGTTGAGATCTGACTTGTTGCAACTTGGAGATTGTCACAAGGTGGTCAAGGAGGGTTTATTGCAGAGGGGTATTTGCATATCTTTAAGGATTCCTCTAAGAAGATTGGACCCTTGAGTTATTTCAGATCTTTGTGAAATTGTTGAATCTTGGATCACAAAGAAGGTGAAATCAAATTTTAGATCTGAGATGGAATTGACGAAGAATGATATGGTTGCCAAGATCATGAGAATTGTTGATGGTATGCCTCAGAATGTTGGTACTGAGGATGGCTATGAAGAAGCTACTAAATAATTTGAAACTGCCGGATCTAGTAGTGATGACTAGAGGAATAGATCTAGTGAAGACAAAACTACTTGGATACCTAGACCTGCTGCTCGGTTTAGTAATTACTGAATGAAGGTTTCTAATTTCTCTGGTACTTTGAAGCTTGACAATCTGCTTGATTGGATTGGTGAACTTGAAGATTTCTTTGAGCTGGAAGAAATTGAAGATCCTCTTCGAGTAAGATTAGCATAGACAAAGTTGAAAGGACATGCTGCTCTGTGGTGGAAGGAACTACAAAGAGACTGAGAAGATGAAGGTGAAACAAAGATCAATCGGTGGAGATTGATGGTGACTAAGTTGAAAGCTAAGTTCATACCGACTGACTATGAGCTTGACTTGTTTAAGAAGTTGCAGAATCTGAAGTAGAAGGATTTGTCTTTTGAAGATTATACCAAGGAGTTCTACAAACTTACTATTCGATCTGGACACTAAGAGCTTGGTAAGGAAAAGGTAGCTCAGAATGTGAATGGTATGAGATTTAATATCCAGGATGAGCTTGGTATGTTGAAGATTGATTCTATTGAAGATGCTTATCAATATGCTCTGAAGGCAGAAGATAAGTTGAAGAGGAAACAACCTAGTAACTCCTAAGGGAAGGAGAAGATTGATCACTCAGTGAAGGATAAACTGACTAATGCAGAAGATGAACATAAACCTGTGGAGCCGAAGAAGAAGGCAAGTAGAGTTATCTTTAAAGGTACTTTCTATAACTGTGGAGAGGAAGGACACCATTCTTTTCAATGTACACAGAAGAAGGTTGACCGATGAACTATTGTGATGAATGAGAACATTCATAATGAACCTGAATCAAAGAACTTGCTGCTTTAGCAAACGTTTCTCAGTACAAAGGATGAACCTTGTCAGAGGAGTAAATTGTTTAGGACTTGATGCAAGACTGAAGGTAAACTCTATGATGTTATTATTGATAGTGGTAGTACTGATAATGATGTAGGAGCATCCTGGGTGTAAGAGCAATCTTGCATCACCCAAAAAATATTTCTATTTTTGTATTCAATAAGGGCTATTTTAGTGCAGAGCTGCTATTTATGGAAAGTTACTACTTTTGGTAATTTTTGCATGTGCTCAGAATGATCTGATTTCTTTCTTGGAGGTTCATTTTGGTCATATAAGTCTGCCAGTAAAGTTTCATTGCCAGATCAAGTGTATATTGGAAGATATTGAAGATGTTCGGTATTGGCAGCAGGGTACAGAAACTTTGAACTCAGTTTTGAAGGCTTTAGAGGCCCCGGATGAGGTCAAAAATTTGGGTGATAGGCGCTTGCGCCAATCAAGCCTCTAGAGCGCTTTGTGGCATTTCCGAAATGGGGTTATAATAGCAGATCGGGTCAACTGGTGATGACTTATGGTCTTCGGAAGTTGGGCCACCTGAAATGGCGAAAAATAATTTTCTTCAAAATTTTTGTTCGGGTTTCAAAGGTTATCTTGAGCCAACTATGATGTAATAAAATGTAAAATAAAATAATTCTAAGTTTGGTCGGCCTTATTAGCTAAAATTCTGGAACCTTCCCAGGCGGTGGATAATTGCCTATATAAGGAAGGCTGTATTATTGTCTTAGGCAGTTCAGAATAGTTCTGGGTAGTAGATCTGGGTATTGATTCGAGGCTTTGTCCTACAGAATATTGTAAGGGAATGCCCATGTGGCTTTGCATATTGTAATTCTGAAAGTTTGTAATTCCACATTTGTGGAGATAATAAGAAGCCAATTTTCTGTTCTTGCATATTATTGTTGTTGTTTCTCTATGTCTGTTATGTGTTTGTGGTATTAAGGGGAGAACCCTTCATCAGGTGGTATCAGAGCAGGAGTTCTTGAGTGTGTAAACAGATCACCGACTGTGAGGCAGTTTGCACCAGGACCCTGGCTAGGGTTTCAGCGCGCATCACAAAAAATGCCTCCACGAAGGGAACGTGGTGGAAGAGCTGGTGTTGTAACACCTGAGGTTAGAGAGCTGCAGAGACAAGTGCGAGCATTGCAAGAAGAGATTCGCAGAGGAATGAATCTTAATGTCAGAGATGAAAGCGAGGATGAAGCCGAAGAAGAATATCAAGAAGGAGAAGCTGAAATTGTGAACCAGGAGGAAGAAAGACTTTTTCGGGTGATTTCCAAAATTGGGAAAAGACCTAAGATTGAGGTTCCTACATTTTCTGGAAATCTTAACCCAGAGGAATTGATCGACAGGATCAATGAATGTGAGGAGTATTTTGAGTATGAAGATGTTGAGGATCCTGATAGGGTCAAATTTGTGAAGGCCAGACTGAAAGGTCATGCAAAGATCTGGTGGCAAGAAATTCAATTGGAGCGAAATAGAAGAGGGAAAGATAAAATCACAAGATGGGATCGGATGGTGGAAAAATTGAAGCGACAGTTCATTCCTGTTGATTATGAGCTTGACCTACTGAAGAAAATGCAAAGTTTGAAGCAAGCAAGAAAATCTGTTCAGGAGTATACAGAGGAGTTCTATCGACTCCTCATCAAAATAGGCCATGCCGAAGCTGATAAGGAGAAAGTTGCCCGATACCTTAATGGGTTAAGGCCAAGCATTCAGGAGGAGTTGAATCTGGTTCGAATGAACAGTATTGAGGAGGCATACCAATTTTCTCTAAAAGTAGAGGAAAAGCTGAACAAGAAGTTCGAGAGCAGACAAAACGGAAGAGGTCACGGTGGACGATCTGGTGGACGGTCATATGGTGGCCGAAATGAAGATCCGAAAAAGAAGGATGAGGCCAGTAGCAGTCAAAATCAGCGAGGAAATAATTCCAATCGCTTCCAGGATCAGAATAATAGAGATCAGAGAGGAAGAGGAAGAGGACAAGGATCTGAAAGAGGTGGCTTCCGTGGAACATGTTTTCACTCTGGAGAAGAAGGTCATAGGGCATTTGAATGTCCTCAGCACCAAGGCAGAACGGATAGGAGAAATGAAGGCCAGGCCAGAGTTGCACATTTAGATGAAGATGCCATATCATCAAATTCTGAAGATGCTGAAAGAGGAGAAACATTGATTAACAGAAGAGTCCTGTTGAGTGGTGAGAATGAACCTGAGCAAAGGAGGAGCCTGTTTCGCACCAGGTGCAAGTGTGAAGGTAAATGTTGTGATGTGATTATTGATAGTGGAAGCACTGACAATTTGGTGTCAGAAGAGATGGTGACAAAGTTGAAGCTCAAGAGACAGAAACACCCACATCCATATCGGATTGCCTGGGTACAGGATGACCACAAGGTCATGGTCAATGAACAATGCCTGGTGAAGTTCAAGATTGGTGGATACCAAGATGAGGTATTGTGTGATATCATATCTATGGATGCATATCATATGTTGTTGGGTAGACCATGGTAGTTTGACAGATGTGCTGTACATGATGGTCGTGCGAATACCTATTCCCTGACAAAGGATGGAGTGCGACATAAGCTAAAACCATTGAAGGAGACTGAAGAAAAGGTATGTGGTAATGCAAGAATAACATTTGTTGATGGAAGAAAATTCCTAGATGGTATGAGGCATGAGCATGTGTGTTTTGCTTTAATTCCAAAAGTTGGTAAAGAAGAAGCAGAGGATGCACCTGTAGAGGTTGCAGATTTGTTGAATGAGTTTCAGGATATTGTATCTAATAATGTACCTCATGGATTACCTTCGGTAAGGAAGATCAGTCATCGGATGGATTTGATTCCAGGAGCCAGTTTGCCAAACAAGGCAGCACATAGAATGACACCAACAAAAAGTGAAGAGTTGAACAGACAAGTACACGAGTTATTGCAGAAAGGGTTGATTCGAGAGAGTCTGAGTCCCTGTGCTATACCAACGGTATTAGCACCAAAGAAGAATGGAGAGTGGAGGATGTGTACAGATTCTAGAGCAATAAACAAGATCACAATCAAGTATAGGTTTCCATTGCCACGAATGGATGATATTATGAATTCTTTGAGTGGAGCTGTGTATTTCTCAAAGATAGATCTGAAGAGTGGATATCACCAGATTCGGATCAAAGAAGGAGATGAATGGAAGACTGCCTTCAAGACAAAGGAAGGACTATATGAGTGGTTAGTCATGCCTTTTGGGCTAACCAATGCGCCGAGCACTTTCATGCGGCTCATGAACGAGGTTCTGAAAGAATTTCTGGGTAAGTTTGTCATTGTTTACCTAGATGATATTTTGATTTTTAGCAAGACATTGGATGAGCATATGATGCATATTCGTATGGTATTTGAGAAGTTGAGAGAAGAGAAATTGTTGATTAATTTGAACAAGTGCAGTTTTGTGAAGAAAGAGTTGGTGTATTTGGGGTTTGTAGTTTTAGGAGAAGGTCTAAAAATGGACCCAGAGAAGGTACAGGCTATCCTTGAATGGCCTACTCCAAGGAGTGCTACTTAGGTAAGATCTTTTCATGGTCTAGCTAGCTTTTACAGAAAGTTTATCAGAAATTTTAGCAGTATTTGTGGACCCTTGACTGAAACAATGAGAGGGGATAGAAAAGAGTTTAAGTGGACTAATGGGGCAGAAAAGAGTTTTCAATTGTTGAAACAAAAAGTTACAGAACAACCTGTTTTGGCACTTCCAAATTTTAATAAGGTGCTTCAAGTAGATTGTGATGCTAGTGGTACTGCAATAGGAGCTGTTATGAGCCAAGAAGGTAAACCTGTTGCTTATTTCAGTGAGAAGTTAAATGATGCCAAGAGGAAATATTCTATTTATGATCAAGAATTTTATGCTATAGTTCAGGCATTAAAGAAGTGGAGACACTATCTGCTTCCTAAAGAGTTTGTTTTGTATACTGATCATCAAGCTTTGCAATATTTGAATAGTCAAGGAAAATTGAATCAAAGCCATTTGAAATGGGTTGAGTTTTTGCAGAGTTATACATTTGTTTTGAAACAAAGGAGTGGAAAGTCTAATAGGGTTGCAGATGCTCTTAGCAGAAGGCAACTATTGCTGACAGAAATGCAGATTGAAGTGGTTGGGTTCAAGGAACTCAAGAATTTGTATCCAGAGGATCCTGATTTTGGTAAAGCTTGGAAAGCTTGTACAGAACCTGTTACTCTAGACAGGATGAAATGGTTGTATTTCATCATCCATGATGATATGCTATTCAGAGGGAGTCAGTTGTGCATTCCACGAAGTTCTATGAGGGAGAATCTCATCAAGGAGAAGCATAGCGGAGGATTGGCTGGACATTTTGGTCGTGATAAAACCCTTGGTTTGGTTAGTGAGAATTATTATTGGCCACAGTTGCAGCAAGATGTGAAGAAGTTTGTACAGGGTTGCAGAGTATGTCAGATGGCGAAAGGAGTGAAGCAGAATACAGGGTTGTATCAGCCATTACCTGTACCAGAGAAGCCTTGGGAGTATATCAGCATGGACTTTGTTCTTGGTTTACCGAGGACACAGTGGGGACATGATTCAATTTTTGTAGTAGTTGACAAATTTTTGAAGATGGCACATTTCATTCCCTGCAAGAAGACTAATGATGCTGTTCATGTAGCAGAATTGTTTTTCAGAGAAGTAGTGAGACTTCATGGTTTTCCAAAGACCATAGTTTCAGATCGGGACACTAAGTTTGTTGGATATTTCTGGCGTACATTGTGGAAGAAGTTGAAGACAAATTTGAAGTTTAGTTCATCACATCATCCACAGACTGATGGACAGACAGAGGTGGTGAATAGGAGTTTGGGAGATTTGCTGAGGTGTTTGGTTGGAGATAAGCCAACAAGATGGGATTTGATTTTACCACAGGCAGAATTTGCATACAATAATTATGTCAACAGGAGCACTGGTAAATCACCATTCCAGATTATATATGGAAGTAGTCCAAGAAATGCATCTGAGTTGAGAAAGATAGATAAAGGAGAAATAAGTAGTGCTGAGGCTGAGGATTTTGCAGAACATTTGAAGAACATCCATGGGGAGGTGAGGAAGCATATTACCAAGATGAACGCATAGTATAAGGCTAAGGCAGATGAGAAAAGGAGGTATAAAGAATTTCAAGTTGGTGATGAAGTCATGGTTCATTTGCGAAAGGAGCGGTTTCCGGTTGGTACATATAACAAGTTGAAAATGAAGAAGTTTGGACCATGTAGGATACTGAAGAAACATGATTCAGGAAATGCATATGAGGTAGAATTACCTACTGAGTTAAATATTTCACTAGTGTTTAACATTTCAGATCTGACAGAGTATCATGACGGAGGTGTTGAAGATGAGATCACAGCAGCACAGTGGAGTATTCCAGCAACTAGTTCAGACACTAAGGAGATCGAAGATATACTGGACAGTCGTGTTGGCAGAAGCACAAGGAACAGGACATATGAAGAGTATTTGGTCAAATGGAAAGGATGACCTGTTGAAGATTCATCATGGCTAACAAAGGAGGAGGTTAACCATCTTGGTTTTTCTCTACACACCTGAGTCGTGACAGGGTCACTTCTCAAATTACCCCGGGTGTCTGATGCAGGAGCATCCTGGGTGTAAGAGCAATCTTGCATCACCCAAAAAATATTTTTGTTTTTGTATTCAATAAGGGCTATTTTAGTGCAGAGCTGCTATTTATGGAAAGTTACTACTTTTGGTAATTTTTGCATGTTCTCAGAATGATCTGATTTCTTTCTTGGAGGTTCATTTTGGTCATATAAGTCTGCCAGTAAAGTTTCATTGCCAGATCAAGTGTATATTGGAAGATATTGAAGATTTTCGGTATTGGCAGCAGGGTACAGAAACTTTGAACTCAGTTTTGAAGGCTTTAGAGGCCCCGGATGAGGTCAAAAATTTGGGCGACAGGCGCTTGCGCCGGTCAAGCCTCTAGAGCGCTTCGTGGCATTTCCGAAATGGGGTTATAATAGCAGATCGGGTCAACTGGTGATGACTTATGGTCTTCGGAAGTTGGGCCACCTAAAATGGTGAAAAATAATTTTCTTCAAAATTTTTGTTCGGGTTTCAAAGGTTATCTTGAGCCGACTATGATGTAATAAAATGTAAAATAAAATAATTCTAAGTTTGGTCGGCCTTATTGGCTAAAATTCTGGAACCTTCCCAGGTGGTGGATAATTGCCTATATAAGGAAGGTTGTATTATTGTCTTAGGCAGTTTAGAATAGTTCTGGGTAGTAGATCTGGGTATTGATTCGAGGCTTTGTCCTACAGAATATTGTAAGGGAATGCCCATGTGGCTTTGCATATTGTAATTCTGAAAGTTTGTAATTCCACATTTGTGGAGATAATAAGAAGCCAATTTTCTGTTCTTGCATATTATTGTTGTTGTTTCTCTATGTCTGTTATGTGTTTGTGGTATTAAGGGGAGCACCCTTCATCAGATAACCTTGTTGCCGAGGACCTAGTTCAAAAACTTGGTTTGAGTAGAATGAAGCATCCTCGTCCTTATAGGCTTGCCTGGTTACAAGATGTTCATGCTTTGGATGTTAGAGAACAATGCTTCATTGATGTTCAAATTGGCCAGTACAAGGATCTTGTGCTTTGTGACATTGTGAAGATGAATAGTTGTGATATATTGCTCGGTAGACCTTAGCAATATGATTACAGAGCTATTTATGATTGTGTCTGAAATGTGTTTACTATTGAGAAGAATGACAGGAAGTTTTGACTGATGCCTTTGATGGATACAACGCTCGATAGGATAATCCTGAGTATTGGTAGTTGAGTTGAGATTGTGGATCTAGAAAAAATAAATGATCAGTATGGAGAACTGACCTGTACATTGTCAAGAAAGGACTTGAAGAGATGGAGGAAACTAAAGTGGAAGAATTTGCAAGCAGAAAAGGTGGAGGACTTGTATGTGAAGAACTAGTTCAGGATTTATGTGTTGAATCCTGAAAGATGTTCTTCTCACATATGAACATCTTTTGGAACCTGGGGTGTTTGATGCAGGGGCATCCAAGGTTAAGGCATGGCATTCTGTGTCTTGGGTGAAACTGCATGGAGTGTTTATATTTTGGCTGGTGCTACTCGGTTGCAGCCTTGACCGACGGTCTCGGTCATTGAAGGAAGCTCAGTCACTGAAGGAACTCGGTAGTCTCTGGCACTTGGTGAATGTGTTACTTGATCATACCTGTGGTGCTCGGTCGACACTAGTGCTCGACGATGCCTGGCATGCTTGGTGATTTTACTATCACTTGGTAGTTCTGACTTACTGACTAGAGTTCTATGTGATTTGTTGAGCCAACTTGATGAATTTATTGTTGGTAGCCATTATTATGGGCTGACATGCTGAATTAAATGTTTGTATACATTTGTAAGCTGACTTGTATGGAATTTAATTTATTTTTTTGGGGAGTTAAGCATTTCATCTTGCCAACTTGTGGTTGATGATTAGTATTTAAGGAGTGCTTGGGTAGATGTTTAGGGACATAATTCTAGGAGGAACAACTTAGTAGATCTGGAAGTCAGATGTGAAGCTTGAGAGCGAAGTTGTGGAAAAGTTCTTGATGTTCTTGCAGATCAGATTGTGATCTGATAGTTATTTGTAGCAGAGCTAGGAGTTTGCATACTTGGGAACAAGGAGATTGCTTGGAGGCTTGCAAACTCAAGTTTAGATCTACCTTAGGGTTTCCATTAGCTTCTGATTGTGTTCAGAGCTGAACTAGCTAAGTTTGTATTGGATCTAGTTGTGGATCTTGTAGAATTATTTTTTATTGTAATTGGTCCTAACCCGAAAGGCCTTACAACTGGGCATGTTAATGAAAATCAATGTTAAACAATTACTTTGTGTTGCATTGTTGAGTAATCCACTATGTAATTTTGTTGTCTGCAAGGTTTGGATTGTCCTTCATTGGATCCACCATCCTTGATTGCATCAAAGCTAGAAAAAGAAATTAATCTTAGGAATTAAAAATTTAAACCAAAACTTTGAACACAATGACCTAACTTCCTCTACAACCATCAAATTACTAGCCGAAGCAACAGTGTACTTTCCATCCAAATTAGGAGCCCATATTATTTTGTCATGGAAATTAACATTAACAAACCAAGTTTATAACATCAAATAAAGAGGCTAAATCTTTCTATCAAATTCTCCCAAATTAATCATTTATTTCCTCTAGTAATTGCTAACCTTATCCCCAAAATAGTCTTTACATCTAGCTATAGATTGGCTCCACTCTTGATCTTTAGACAAAGGGTCTATTCGAATCCAACAATCCCCCGATAAGTCAATTTTCCTACCATTTCCTAGCTTCCATCTGATTCCTTTAAGAATCATATCCTTAGCATTGCATATGATATTCCATATATAATAACCTTGCACTTTCTCTTCTGAAAGGATGGAATCTTGAAGAGAATGATAGCTGAACAAATATTTACTCATGATGATAGAATTCCATTCTTTGCTCTCACCATAGACTCTCCAAATTTGTTTTTCCAAGAGGGCTTTATTAAAACTTTGGACTATTCTCAACCCAAGACCTCCAACTTTTTAGGCTTGCAAACCCTATCCCAAGCCACAAGAATTAATCTTTTCTTTTCTTGTAGCCCTGACCACATAAATCTTTTTCGGATTCTTTCAATCATCATCAAAAATTTATAAGTTATTTGAAGAGGCTTAGAGCATACACTGGAAGATTTTGCAAAGAAGACTTCAACAATTGAATCTTACCCATATTACTTAAAAGGGCTCACTTCCAACCCGCCAGCTTCCTATTAAATATTTTAATTAAGGAAAACTAGAACTCATAGGAAGAACAAGGTAAGAAGAGGGAAGAACCCTTATACTGCAACCCAATATATTAGATATCTTCCTTTGTCTAACCTCAAGAGTATTAATGAAGAAGATAGAGCTTTTGTTCCAATTAATGAGCTAGCTAGAAGCCAAGGTATAAGTAGAAAGAGAAGCCTTCAGATTTCTAGCTTTCTTAATAGTTGTTTCCCTCATTGTGATAGTATCATCCACAAATTTCTCATGGGAGAAAAAGGTTCTGGCCGAAGAAGGTTAGAGACTAGTAATGAGCCCTTCTCCCACCATCTTACTAATGTATCTACCCAAAAACTCAGCCAGAATAGAAAACAAGATGAGAGATATAGGATCACCTTGTCTTAGGCCCCAGGAAGGTTTGAATTTTTTTTAGGATGCTCCATTAACAATAATAGAAGAAGAGATCGTCATTACCATCTACATAGTAATTTTGATGACTCCTTTGCCAAAACCAAAAGCTTCAAGAATTTGTTTCAAAAAAACCCAGTCCACTCTATCGTAAGCTTTAGAGAGGTAAAGATTCATGATAAAGCCTTGTTTCTTAGAAACTTCCAAAGAATGGATATTTTCATGAACAACAATAATGGAATCCAAGATTTGCCTCCCCAGAACAAAGCCATTCTACTAGGGGGAAATAATTGAAGGGAGAATAGATAGAAACCTAAAAGTAAGCACTTTAGAAATGATTTTATAAAGATAATTGCAAAGAATAATAGGTCTAAAGGCATCAACACAATCAGCTCCAAGCTTCTTAGGGATCAAAATCAGGAAGGTTGCATTAATTTCCCTAAGAAGGTTTTTAGTACCAAAAAAATCCTTAACCGCAACAATCACCTCTTTTTCAATAATAGCCCAAAAATTCTGAAAGAAAAACATGGGGAAGCCATTAGGGCTAGGAGACATCTCACCTTCAAAGGAGAAAATTGCCTTCTGAATTTCCTAATCAAAAGGGATAGCTTGAAGCCAACCATTAGTTTCAACATCAATCAATGAGGGGATAACCACTTGAATTTTATCTTGATCCAAAGGAGAAAGCATAGGATCTTTAGAAAGGAGAGAAGCAAAATACTTAAGCATTTCCTTTTTAATATCCTCCTCCTTAACCACCTTGTTCCCATTAGAAGAGAGGCTAGTAATTTTGTTCACAAATTTATGTTTCATAGAGGTCATATGAAAGAATCTAGTATTTTTGTTCCCCGCCTTCAACCATAAAGACATTGATCTTTGACGCCATAAGGTTTCATCCTTAGAAATAATATTATGATAATTCTCCAACAAAGAATTTATTGCATTTCTTAGGTCCTCAGAAAGGCCTTCCTCCTGAATTTGATCTTGAACCTCTTTAATATCAAGATGCACATGGTTTTTGGATAGGAAAATATCTCCAAAGACATCTTTTTCCAAAATTTTAATCTTTCTTTTTATAGAGTACAATTTCTTAGTAACTTTGGACATAGCTCCCCATTCCACTGTACAATTCCACTAGTCCTTAACGATATCTTTCAAACTGGGATGGACTATCCACATTTTATCTAACCTAAAAGGAGTTTTACTTTTGCCACTCAAAGGATTAGTAGTAAAATAAATAGGGAAGTGGTCTGATCCTATTCTCAGCATTGAAGAAAGGGAACAAGAGTACCTCGAGATCTAGTCTAGAGAGATGAGAGTTATGTCCAGCATCACCTAGATAAGCTCTTCACCTAATCTTCTATTAGACTAGGTAAACGAAATACCCTCTAGCTCTACATCCAAAAAAGCCTCTTCATTGTCCATTAGATCTAATCTACTATCAATCTGTGAGGGGTTTGCACCTTTTTTTTCCGAATCTTTCAAAGGAGTATTGAAATCTCCCATCACCATCCAACTAGATTCCTAAAGTTTCTTACGCAAATCTTTCATACTCTACCAAAATTTATGTCTCCAAGTAATCTAGTATTATCTCCTAGGCATATATATTCATAAGATTCCGAGAGAAATGATCTCTTGTATGGGTAAATTTCACCATAATGATGTTCTTCTCAACCTTAATAATAGAATAGTCGATAGACTTTTTATTCCAAATGATCTCCACTCCTCCCAAAGCTCCTTCTGAATCACTACCAATACTTCCTCCATTCTTCCTAGGGTGAATGTTTTCAAATTTTTCTCTCATCATTTTAGTTTCTTGAATAAGAAAAATATCTGGATTACAGTTTCTAACAATATTGCAAAGAATATCCTACTTGGGTGGACTGTTTAGTCCTCTAATATTCCAAGAAATAATTTTCATTTGTGGTATGGTGAACAAATCTCCAAGATAGTAAGTTGACACCCATCCATAATATTCTATCTGGATTCCTGTTCTCTTGCTTCTTTCAAAGATTTTCTACCTCTGGGTTCTTTAGGATATCCTACATCATCCTTTTGTTGGCACCTTGTTTTCACTCCTCCATAGGCATGAATGTCATTTTTCTTAGTTGATCCATATTTTCCTGATGCATGGTTCTTATTAATACCTTTATTGTTTGAATTTCTATTGTATTTTCCCCCCTATTGTTGTCCATTCTCCTTCTTGATTCTTCTATGTTGTGAAGAGATTAACCAATTTCTCTTCCTTCTAGCTACTCGAAGAAAGAGGGTCATCATTTCCACTATCCTAAATAGTATCACTATTTGAAGAGCCTTCAACAATAGAAACCCCTTGAGGGTTCAAATTCTTTAAGGATTCCTCAACTCCTATTATTTCTTTGAATGAATCTTCCACCCTAGAAACTGGAGTGGTATTGTCTAGTTCTTGGGATCCAACACTCTCCACACTCCTAAGAGTTGGGGACAGTTCTCCATCCATTTGGCCTTCATGATTTTTGTCGGTTATGATAGTAGGCACCCTCGATTATTCTTATAACCTCCCAACATCATTACTGATAACCAGAGGATCACCCATTTCTTTAGGAATATCCTTACTCGGAGTGGTTCCCTCTAACTATTTTTCCTTTCCTTCCTCACCTATAATTTCCATGGTACTCAAGTCAAGCTTACTATTTTGGTTTTTCGCCTTCCATTATTTATTTGTCTCTTTCATTTTTTCCTGAGTCCCCTTGGTATTTTTATGTTGTTTATGAGGCCACTGCTTTGCCCAATGACCCGATTTTTCACAAACAAAATAGGCAAAGGCCACTGATTCATATTCAATAGATTGAATATATTTACAAATCTTAGACATGATAGATATAACTTCAGGGAGATCCACTTATTAATGGATATTCACACATATCCTCTCATAGACTACCCTTGATCTTGTTGTTGTCATTGGATCAATAAACATGAGTTCTCTAAAGGCACCTGCCAGTCCTGCAAAAACATCCTCATGCCAGTATTCCAACGAAAGACCACAGAACTACACCCAAATAGGGGTAAAGAAAAAGAAGTAATCATTGAGATTCAAGTTGGTTGACCATTTTTATAGTGCCAAGGATGAATTTTTAAACATCTAGGGTCCTCCACACAACACCTTAGAGAAGTCTTCCTCATTAGAGAACTCAAATGAGAAGAATCCTTTTGGCATTGCTGCATATATCCATTTGAACCTTTAGATTCCATTTTTGCATTGAATAGGCTCTAAACAAATTGACGTTTGGTCTAGGCCCAGTAAATTTACCTACTAGGGTGAGAGCCATAGTGGAGACAATGTGATCCAAAAGAGGGTCAGGTAAAAAGATACCAAAAACTCCCTTCCCAGGTTCAGAAATATTTTTTAATACACAGAAAGGAAGATTTACTAGAAGGTTTAACCCCCAAAAGGGATGACTAACCTCCTTTAGTTGAAGACCCCAAAGAAAACTTTCCAGTGAAGTGATTCGAGTTAGACCTACCCACTAGAGGAGATAATATTTTCTCAGGCCCACCACCTCGGGAAGGAATAATGTCAGGCTCCTTGTCTTCTTTTGATTCCTTTGTGGAGCCCTCATCTAACGATCACCCCCCAACTACACAACACCTGCATCTTTTACTGTAGAGAATCTACCATTAGCTAGCTTCCCGCCCAATCTAGAATTTGAATTCAAACCTCCAGCTCCTCCTGCTCCGCTTGCCATGATCTACAAGTGTACATACCCACACTTGAAAACAATGTTAAAAAGATTCTTCTATTAATTATTTTAGAGGAAAAACAAATGTTGTCCTAAGATGATCCATTTTTTATTGATTTATAATACCACAAGAAGCTATCCATTCGATCCAAAATAATAAAGAAGCAAACATGCTCATCAAAATAAATATTAAAAAGGCCTATATGATAAAGTGAATTGGAGGTTTCTTTATAAGTGCATATAAGATTTTGGATTTAGTAAAGCATGGATAAATCTCATTTTCTATTAAATATCTAAGCCAAGATATTTAGTTTTATCAAACTAAATACCATAAGGTTTTTTTGAAAGATCCAAGGGGATAAGATAAGGGGATCCCATCTCACCATTTATTTTTATTATTATGGTGGAAGCATTGGGAAGATCTTTCAATAAATCTTAATAAAATAAGATTTTGAAAGGAACTACAGTAACTAGTTCAGGTACAGTTATTACTCATCAACAATTTGCAAATGATAGAATGTTATTTAGTTAGGCTAATAGAGGAGAAGTCAAAGGTTTCAAAAGGGTTCAAGTAACAATTATCATAATCCTCCAGGTCAACATATCAATAAAGGAAAATCAGAGGTGTTCTTCATTTTTGTTAAACCACAAACACAAAACTCTATTCTAAATATGTTGGGATTTAAAGAGGGGAATCTTGCATGTATATATATCTAGGCCTTCCACCAGATAATGGATTAAGGACTTCCAAGGCTTGGGACCCAATAGGAGAGAGAATGGATAAAAAGATGGAAACGCCAGAAAACCAAATGGATTTCTTAGGATGGTAGAGTTATCATGCTAAAAGTAATCATGTTAGCTATACCCATTTACTTGATGTCTTTCTCATCATTACCTATAGGTGCTTATATGAAGCTAGTATGAAAATGAGATTCTATTTTTGGCAAGGGATAAATGATAAGAAAAAATTGATCTTATTTCTTGGTATAATATATGTAGACCCTTATAGGAAGGGGGAACAGGAATAAGAAAATAATTATGAAAAAATAGAGCATTGGGGGTGAAAATATTTTGGAAAATTTTCAAGGAATCACATTTGAAAAGGGTAAAAATCATTAAAGGAAAATATTTGTATGGTCCAAATTCAAAAGAGCTATTTAGAATCCTAAACTACCCTAAAGGATCAAAGATATGTAACTTCATACTTAAATTTAAAGACCTAATCACATATTAGATTTCATGTAATATTGTAGATGGAGGAAACGCCTTAATTTGGGAGGATTCATGGACGTGGGCATGGGCGTGTGGGGGGAGGGGGAGGGGGCATTATCTAATAATAAACAATATAATAGATACATGAGGAATAAGTGATATATGTGAACAAAGTTGAAGAATTTATGTAAAGGATTATGTAGGATAGAAAACAAAATATCATTTAGATAGAAATGGAAAATCTTTTGATAATCTCTCGTTACAAAGAAATAATTTAGAGAAAATAAAAAAGATATTGAGTAATAGGACAATCTCATATAGGGAGGGGGAGGATGAAAATATCTTGAATGGTTAAAAACTGGGCTCTTATAACTTGACGGATGGATACAAAGTCATGGTCATGACTACAAGATTTCTAAAAATAGAAATATCAATTCATCTATGTTTGAATAGGTTGTGTCTTCCAAAAGCAAGAATATTTTCATGGGCATCTCTTGAATGAAGGATTCTCACTATGGAATGGTTTGCAAAGATGGTCTTTCAAGGACCTTCTATATGTGTTTTATGTGAAAAGAATGAGGAGATATTTAATCACATCTCCCTAACTTTCCCCTTCTCTCATAAATGTTGGCACTGGTTATGTGCTAAATTAGGATGGTTCTCAGCTTTATGTAATGACATTGTAGTTGTATTCAAGAGATTTCCTAGGTTATACTCATCAAGTTTGTTAGGATGTCTTTGGATTATTGTCCCATCGATATTGATTTGGGAATTATGGAAGGAAAGGAAACAAATTTTTTCCAATGAAACAAAATGTCAAGGAAAGCTTTTTATAAATAGAATTGAAGCTACAATTGTGGAAGTAGTTAATATTAGAGTTCATTTATCAGTTTATAAAGAGATAAAGTTCTCCAACTCGGATGATAAAATCACAAAGAACTGGTTTAGTTTAACGATTCCTCCTTTCACTAGCAAAGGAGGAAATACACACAAAAATAATAAAAAACTTTTTTATGGAAACCTCTAAAAGAAGGAAGGAATAAACTTAACTTTGATGGTGCTTCTAGAGGTAACCCTGGAATCATCATATTGTTATAAAGTAGAAGGATATTAGGTGACAAATTTGTCTTAACTGATATACAGATAGATTGCATTCTTATAGAGAAGAAGACTTATTCAATTAATTAAAATCATTAATGGAAAGCATTGGTTTTGAATCTTAAAATATTTAAAGTGTAACAACATGAAACATTAATTTTATTGATAGGTAGATGGTTTCAAATTACAATGGTCATAGCGAAAATGATTAAGTTAATAGTCAAAAGAACATTAAGGAAGTGCTAAACAACTTATAGATAGATGTCCAAGGGTTAAATCATAAAAGCATTAACCGTACCAAATAGTTGAACTAGATATTTGGAGTATTGAAATGTTTAATATTTTAATATAGAAAGTCTAATCAAGGACTCAAAAGATGAGTACATATTTTAATCACAACAGGATCAACAGAGTTAGTTGGTGGTAATTCTTGAACCAAAAAAAAGCAATATTGGGGTTAGCGGCATGGATGAGATGTTTAGTTGTTGCAACTAAAGATTTAATAGGTTGGGGGTGGCAGATGATGTCAATAGTATTTTATTAATATCACAGGATTGGTATGAGATACTGGCAGTAGTAAATCTTGTATGACATTGCTTCTTGCCAATCAAATGTAAAGAAATAATAAAATATTGAGTTACAAACATATTAATCAGAGAGGCCCTGGTTTGTTTTTTGATACGTAAGCATTAATGTCATACAGGTGTCTTCCATTCCAAGCAATAAGAACAATTATGGAGATCTATATAAACATGAGTCTATTTTTCTCTTCATTTTATCTCAAGGCTCTCCTATTGTAGGTATTACTCTCTCCACTACATTCTAGAACTGGATTCAATATTTTACGACAATTAACTAAGCAGAAGGAACCAAGGATGGACTCCCCAATCATAATTTTCTCTCCAAACTAACAAACAACCTTTGTGGTTATTATAACGGATCACAAGATTAAGGAGGTAATCAAATAAAAACACGGGTTGATTTTCCATACCATTAAGAGAATTTTAGGGCTAAAAATTTACATATAGACCATAGGCATAGATGAGATTTAGATATTACATATGGGTTCTTAGCCTCCATCCTTGTGGTAGGGGAAAGGAAGATGGTAGCAGAATAAATATGTATCAGACTTTTATCACATGAAGCCATAATCGACATTGATGAAAATTTAACCCTCTCATTTCTATTGGATTATGCCCTGGTGATGAAGGCTGGTGGCAGGTTTCCAGATTTTTCTGCTAAAAAATAATGGAGGGCTTATGGTGGACCCCTAGAAGGTTTTTCATCTAAACTAGGTCGGAATGGGAAGATAAAGTCTGGAGGGAAATTGTAAAGAGGACTAGACATTTAAATTTTCTTAAAAAAGTGTTAGGTATTACAAATGTATCGGGAAAACCAATTGTAAACAAGATTAATGAGGAGGAATGGGTTGATAAATTAAATATAATGAATATCTTGATGGGCTAGGGAGTGAAAGCTCTTGTAAGGAAGAGGATGAAGAAATGGAAGTTAAGGAAAAATAGGGAAACAAAGGAGTAGCTAAGGAAGAACAGAGTGCCCACATGAAATTTGTGGCCCTAATTGGAGGCACCAGTTCTCATTTCAAAGAAGGATCATTTCCAACGATGGAGTGGAGCCACAAGAATAAAGGGTATTAGAACGAGACCAGGATGAAGGCCTTTCATAAAGGCATAACAAGTAGATGTCATCCTTCTCTGAATCACTAGGTTAGTTGTGAAAAAGTTAGATGTTTTATTAATAGTTTTTCATAGTTTGTTTTGTTTAAAAGATTTTATATTCCTCAAAAGACATTTTCATTTAGACTCTCTCAAGAACATCAAAGGTATATTTAGGTTGGAATTTCATTTTTTTTACAACTGCAAAATTAGAAATAGAGAGTTTTGAAGTAGATGGTAGACTTTGAAATAGTCCTGGTCAAATCTTTGACATGGATTGGTCATGCTAATAATGTGAATGGTATATATTGAATTATTTCTGATGATATTTTTAGTATGAATCGGTTGTAATAATAATAATGACTAGTCTATGAATTCAAGTTTGTGAAATAAAATGTAAATCAATGTCATATGGAGAAGATAATGCCCTTATACCTTCGATATATTTTGATATTTTGCATTTGTAAATACTTTTATCGTTAATAGAATTTTTTGGCCTTGGCTCTTTATTTAGCAAAAATAAATATTCATATAAAAAAATGTCAAATATAATATAAAAAGTAAATTTATAAAGAGAGAAAATAATTGAATATAAAAAATAAATTCTTATAAAATAAGAAAATTGCAATGTCATTTACTTACAAATATTTTAAAAACAACTTTCTTATAAAATTTATTAAAAATAATTAAAATAAAATTATACTAGGCCATAAAAATATTATTTATTTTATTATATCTTCATAAATCATTCCTACATTTCTTAACAAACTTTGAAAAGGAAAAAATGCAAATGTAAATGCGATGTAGCCAAAATGCATATGAAATGTAAACTTTGGAAAGTTTAAAAATATTATTTCTTTTGATTCTGTTTGTGCATAAAAAAAGGCTATGAATATAGCGACAATCTATGCACAATATTTATCAATGGCAAGGAAAAAAATTATTTCTTTTAATTAAACATGTACAATAGAAATAATGAATATGCAATCCCTAACCATAGCAAAGTAAATAGAAAGAAAAGACAATATGCATTGTTTTTATCTAGGAAACCCTTTCGAATAAAATGCAATTATATTTTTGCTATTAAAAAATTCAATAATTCTTCACAGCAATCTAGTAAATCATTCTTATTTTAGTCTAGAACATGTGCAAATGTAAATGAACACAATAAGAGTATTTTCTACAACACATAAATACATAAACAATAAAAAAGTCAACCCCATCTAGAGGAAGAGTACCAAATACCACCCATGTTACAATCACCATTCATTCCTTGCTCACCTAAGCCCCTAATGAGTAACTTTAAAGAAACAAAAAAAAATGATAATTAAAAAGTCCATTAATATATTTCACATGTACCAATAGTCATTCACATGACCCTCGTAATTTGCATTTTCTAACAATTACTAGAGGAGTCACACAAGCTTATTGGTACCCCTCATGCACAACCAATGGAACATGTGTTCATAAGTATTGACAATTCTTGGAATGGTTAGAGTGCATGGTTATTAGGGCATCATTAAGTAGGTGTCAGACAACTTTTTGAAATGAACATTACATGCATTACAAATCTCACAACATATAATATTACTATCTAAAAACCAAAACAATAACTATAAGCTAAAGTCACATACAGAACAACAATAAATTTTTTTAGTTAAAATATGATACAACATTTAGAATTTATATATACACAAAAATAACTATAACACCGACTACTAATAATACTCTCCTCAGTAGGACTTTATCCATCAACCTGTAGTCGATCTATTTACCTTTATATCCACCCACTCATACTTACTTCCACGTTTTGCATGCGCACCAATCGTATTATAGCCAACCTAAATATTTGGCAAATATTATCACTCAATCTGTAAAATAGTTTTTTGTTTAAAGAATTTGAAAGCCTTTTCAACAAGTCCATTTTTTGTAAATCTTGAAATGTACACACTTGTAGGATTGAAGGGAGAGCAGACATAAAACACACGCAGACTTTACACAGATCAGAAATAAAATATTACATATACTGTTTCAGCTTCAGCTCTAATGACCTTCATGCATCATTACATTTTTCTCTAACTGAACTACAACTTACATCCACTCAACACCACCTCATACATAAAAACACCATTATATTATCCATTGTTTTCCATAGTCTCTTACAGCTCTACAGAGCTGCACTCATCACAGTATACGTTAATATATTAAAAAATTGAACAGCTACGGATAGGTAGTTGTCAACAAATAATGTGATTCATAAATAAATCATAACTCAAGGCCTATAGAGCAATATTGACAACACATGGGCTACGTATGGGGTCTTACAGAACAATAAATTTCTTGATATAAAGATTTACGATCAAGATAGAAAAGATAAGGTTAATAATCAAATATTAGATCTTGCAGCTGTGTTCTGTGAAGTGATGTAAATGCACTTACATCGGTAATTGGAATCACAAACTCCAACAATATTCATTACAACAGGCCAGAATCTACACATCTACACATTATCTACACACCTTGCTCTTCTTTAGTCATCTACCTTATTCACATAATTAACTCCATCCCACCTTTTGGACATTTATGTAACGATAATAACAAATTCTAATCTATTCATTTTAGTTCTCCGATGATTGCTAAACATATGGGATTCGCCTTTCAACTCAAACTAGAAATATATATCTCAATCACCCCTACATTGAACGACCCGCTCCAAATTGATCTTCCCTGATGTTCTACATTGAACTAATCCACGAAGTGCCCACCCTCAGATTTCTAGCATGAATAAGAGACAAATAGATCTAGCACTTAGACAAGTTTAATCTTCAGTGACCAAACAAAGGACTTACAGATCACAATGCAACTAATCATTTAAGGAAAACATAAATCTTCCTAAGCCTTTTAAGCAACTAGGAGAAAACATAAACAAAACAAAGAAGGTGATGAAGGGGTGCTCCCTTTAATACCACAAACACATAACAGAAATAGAGAAACAACAACAATAATATGCAAGAACAGAAAATTGGCTTCTTATTATCTCCACAAATGTGAAATTACAAATTTTCAGAATTACAACATGCAAAGCCACATGGGCATTCCCTTACAATATTTTGTAGGACAAAGCCTTGAACTATTACCCAGATCTACTACCCAAAACTATTATGAACTGCCTAAGACAATAATACAGCCTTCCTTATATAGGCAATTTTCCACCACTTGGGAAGGTTCCAGAATTTTAGCCAATAAGGCCGACCAAACTTAGAATTATTTTATTTTACATTTTATTACATCATAGTCGGCTCAAGATAACCTTTGAAACCCAAATAGAAATTTTCAAGAAAATTATTTTCTGCCATTTCAGGTGGCCCAACTTCCGAAGACCATAAGTCATCACTAGTTGACCCGATCAGCTATTATAACCCCATTTTGAAAATGCCACGAAGCGCTCTACAGGATTGACCCATGTAAGCGCTCGTCACCCAAATTTTTGACCTCATCCGGGGCCTCTAAAGCCTTCAAAACTGAGTTCAAAGTTTCTGTACCCTGCTGCCAATACCGAAAATCTTCAATATCTTCCAATATACACTTGATCTGGCAATGAAACTTTACTGGCAGACTTATATGACCAAAATGAACCTCCAAGAAAGAAATCAGATCATTCTAAGCACATACGAAAATTACCAAAAATAGTAACTTTCCATAAATAGCAGCTCTGCACAAAATAGCCCTTATTGGATATAAAAATAGAAATATTTTTTTTTTGGGTGATGCAAGATTGCTCTTACACCCAGGATGCTCCTGCATCAGACACCCAGGGTAATTTGAGAAGTGACCCTATCACGACTCAGGTGTGCAGAGGAAAACCAAGACGGCTAACCTCCTCCTTTGTCAGCCATGATGAATCTTCAATAGGTCATCCTTTCCACTTGACCAGATATTCTTCATATGTCCTATTCCTTGTGCTTCTACCAACACGACTGTCCAGTATATCTTTGATCTCCTTAGTGTCTGAACTGGTTGCTGGAATACTCCACTGTGTCGTTGTGATCTCATCTTCAACACCTCCTTCATGATACTTTGTCAGATCTGAAATGTTAAACACTGGTGAAATATTTAGCTCAGTAGGCAATTCTACCTCATATGCATTTCCTGAATCATGTTTCTTTAGTATCCTACATGGTCCAAACTTCTTCATTTTCAGCTTGTTATATGTACCAACTGGAAACCGCTCCTTCCGCAAATGAACCATGACTTCATCACCAACCTTAAATTCCTTATACCTCCTTTTCTCATCTGCCTTAGCCTTATAATGTGCGTTCATTTTGGTAATATGCTTCCTCACCTCCCCATGGATGTTCTTCAAGTGTTTTGCAAAATCCTCAGCTTCAGCACTACTTATTTCTCCTTTATCTATCTTTCTCAATTCAGATGCATTTCTTGGACTACTTCCATATACAATCTGAAATGGTGATTTACCAGTGCTCCTGTTGACAGAATTATTGTATGCAAATTCCGCCTGTGGTAAAATCAAATCCCATCCTGTTGGCCTATCTCCAACCAAACATCTCAGCAAATTTCCCAAACTCCTATTCACCACCTCTGTCTGTCCATCAGTCTATGGATGATGTGATGAACTGAACTTCAAATCTGTCTTTAACTTCTTCCACAATGTATGCCAGAAATATCCAACAAACTTAGTGTCCTGATTTGAAACTATGGTCTTTGGCAAACCATGAAGTCTCACTACTTCTCTGAAAAACAACTCTGCTACATGAACAACATCATTAGTCTTCTTGCAGGGAATGAAATGTGCCATCTTCAAAAATCTGTCAACTACCACAAAAATTGAATCGTGTCCCCGCTGAGTCCTCGGTAAACCAAGAACAAAGTCCATACTAATATCCTCCCAAGGCTTCTCTGGTATAGGTAATGGGTGATACAACCCTGTATTCTACTTCACTCCTTTCGTCATCTGACATACTCTGCAACTCTGGTACAAACTTCTTCACATCTTGCTGCAATTGTGGCCAATAATAATTCTCACCAACCAAAGCAAGGGTTTTATCATGACCAAAATGTCCAGCCAATCCTCCACTATGCTTCTCCTTGATGAGATTCTCCCTCATAAAACTTCGTGGAATGCACAACTGACTCCCTCTGAATAGCATATCATCCTGGATGATAAAATCCAGCCATTTCATCCAGTCTAGAGTAACAGGTTCTGTACAAGCTTTTTAAACTTCACCAAAATCAGGATCCTCTGGATACAAATTATTGAGTTCCTTGAACCCAACCACTTCAATCTACATTTCTGTCAACAATAGTTGCCTTCTGCTAAGAGCATCTGCAACCCTATTAGACTTTCCACTTCTGTGTTTCAAAATAAATGTATAACTCTGCAAAAACTCAACCCATTTCAAATGCCTTTGATTCAATTTTTCTTGACTATTCAAATATTGCAAAGCTTGATGATCAGTATACAAAACAAACTCCTTAGGAAGTAGATAGTGCCTCCACTTTTTCAATGCCTAAACTATAGCATAAAATTCTTGATCATAAACAAAATATTTTCTCTTGGCATCATTTAATTTCTCACTGAAATAAGCAACAGGTTTACCTTCTTGGCTCATAACAGCTCCTATTGCAGTACCACTAGCATCACAATCTACTTGAAACACCTTATTAAAATCTGGAAGTGCTAAAATAGGTTGTTCTGTAACTTTTTGTTTCAACAATTGAAAACTCTTTTCTGCCCCATTAGTCCACTTAAACTCTTTTCTATCCCCTCTCATTGTTTCAGTCAAGGGTCCACAAATACTGCTAAAATTTTTGATAAACTTTTTGTAAAAGCTAGCCAAACCATGAAAAGATCTTACCTCAGTAGCACTCCTTGGAGTAGGCCATTCAAGGATAGCTTGTACCTTCTCTAGGTTTATTTTTAGACCTTCTGCTGAAACTACAAATCCCAAATACACTAACTCTTTCTTCACAAAACTACACTTCTTCAAGTTAATCAATAATTTTTCATCTCTCAACTTCTCAAACACCATATGAATATGCATCATATGTTCCTCCAATGTCTTGCTAAAAATCAAAATATCATCTAGGTAAACAATGACAAACTTACCCAGAAATTCTTTCAGAACCTCGTTCATGAGCCGCATGAAAGTGCTCGGTGCATTAGTTAGCCCAAAAGGCATGACTAACCACTCATATAGTCCTTCTTTTGTCTTGAAGGCAGTCTTCCATTCATCTCCTTCTCTGATCCGAATCTGGTGATATCCACTCTTCAGATCTATCTTTGAGAAATACATAGCTCCACTCAAACAATCCATAATATCATCCATTCATGGTAATGGAAACCTATACTTGATTGTGATCTTATTTATTGCTTTGGAATCTGTACACATCCTCCATTCTCCATTCTTCATTGGTGCTAATACTGCTGGTACAACACATGGACTCAGGCTCTCCCAAATAAATCCCTTCTGTAACAACTCGTGTACTTGTCTGTTCAACTCTTCACTTTCTACGGGTGTCATTCTGTGTGCTACCTTGTTTGGCAAATTGGCTCCTGAAATCAAATCTATCTGATGACTGATCTTCCTTACGGGTGGTAATCCATCAGGTACATTATCAGATACAATATCCTAAAACTCATTCAACAAATCTGCAACCTCTATAGGTACATCCTCTACTTCTTCTTTACCAACTTTTGGAATTAAAGCAAAACACACATGCTCATGCCTCATACCATCTAGGAATTTTCTTCCATCAACAAATGTTATTCTTGCATTACCACATACAGTTTCTTCGGTCTCCTTCAATGGCTTTAGCTTATGTCGCACTCCATCCTTTGTCAAGGAATAGGTATTCGCATGACCATCGTGTATAGCACATCTGTCAAACTGCCACAGTCTACCCAACAACATATGACATGCATCTATAGAGATGATATCGCATAGTACCTCATCTTGGTACCCGCCGATCTTGAACTTTACCAGGCACTGTTCGCTGACCATGACCTTGTGGTCATCCTGCACCCAAGAAATCCGATATGGATGTGGGTGTTTTTGTCTCTTGAGCTTCAACTTTGTCACCATCTCTTTTGACACCAAATTGTTAGTGCTTCCACTATCGATAATCACATCACAACATTTACCCTCACACTTGCATCTAGTGTGAAACAGGCTCCTCCTTTGTTCAGGTTCATTCTCACCACTCAGCAAGACTCTTTTGTTAATTAGCGTTTCTCCTCTTTCAGCATCTTCAGAATTTGATGATCTAGCATCTTCATCGACATGTGAAACTCTGGCCTGGCCTTCATTTCTCCTGTCTGTTCTGCCTTGGCACTGAGGACATTCAAATGCCCTATGACCTTCTTCTCCACAGTGAAAACATGTTCCATGGAAGCCACCTCTTCCTCTTCCTCTCTGATCTCTATTATTCTGATCCTGTAAGTGATTGGAATTATTTCCTCACTGATTCTGACTGCTACTGGCCTCATCCTTCTTTTTCAGATCTTCATTTCGGCCACCATATGACCATCCACCAGATTGTCCACCGCGACCTCTTCCATTTTGTCTACTCTCAAAGTTCTTGTTCAGCTTTTCCTCTACTTTGAGGGCAAACTAGTATGCCTCTTCAATACAGTTCATTTGAACCAGATTTAGCTCCTCCTGAATGCTTGGCCTTAACCCATTAAGGTATCGGACAACTTTCTCTTTATCAGCTTCTGCATGGCTTGTTCTGATGAGAAGTCGATAGAACTCCTCTGTATACTCCTGAACAAATCTTCCTGCTTACTTCAAACTCTACATTTTCTTCAGTAGGTCAAGCTCATAATCAACAAGAATGAACTGTCACTTCAATTTATCCACCATCCAATCCCATCTCATTATTTTCTCCTTTCCCCTTCTATTTCACTCCAACTGAATCTCTTACCACCATATCTTCGCATGACCTTTCAGTCTGGCCTTCGCAAATTTGACCCTATAGGATCCTCAACATCTTCATACTCAAAATATTCCTCACATTCATTGATCCAGTCGATCAATTCTTCTGGGTTAAGATTTCCAGAAAATGTAGGAACCTCAATCTTAAGTCTTTTCCCAATCTTAGAAATGGCCCAAAAATGTCTTTCTTCCTCCTAGTTCACAATTTTGACTTCTCCTTCTCGATATTTTTCTTTAGCTTCATCCTCGCTTTCATCTCTGACATTAAGATTCATTCCTCTATGAATCTCTTCTTGCAATGCTCGCACTTGTCTCTGCAGCTCTCTAACCTCAGGTGTCACAGCACCAGCTCTTCTGCCACGTTCTTTTCGTGGAGACATTTTCGCGATGTGCGCTGAAACCCTAACCACGGTCCTGGTGCAAACTGCCTCACAGTCGGTGATCTTTTTACACACTCAAGAACTCCTACTCTGATACCACTTGATGAAGGGGTGCTCCCTTTAATACCACAAACACATAACAGAAATAGAGAAACAACAACAATAATATGCAAGAACAGAAAATTGGCTTCTTATTATCTCCACAAATGTGGAATTATAAATTTTTAGAATTACAACATTCAAAGCCACATGGGAATTCCCTTACAATATTCTGTGGGACAAAGCTTCGAACTATTACCCAGATCTACTACCCAGAACTATTATGAACTGCCTAAGACAATAATACAGCCTTCCTTATATAGGCAATTTTCCACCACCTGGGAAGGTTCCAGAATTTTAGCCAATAAGGCCGACCAAACTTAGAATTATTTTATTTTACATTTTATTACATCATAGTCAGCTCAAGATAACCTTTGAAACCCGAACAGAAATTTTCAAGAAAATTATTTTTTGCCATTTCAGGTGGCCCAACTTCCGAAGACCATAAGTCATCACCAGTTGACCCGATCGGCTATTATAACCCCATTTCAGAAATGCCACGAAGTGCTCTACAAGATTGACTTGTGCAAGTGCCATCACCCAAATTTTTGACCTCATTTGAGGCCTCTAAAGCCTTCAAAACTGAGTTCAAAGTTTCTGTACCCTGCTTCCAATACCAAAAATCTTCAATATCTTCCAATATACACTTGATCTGGCAATGAAACTTTACTGGCAGACTTATATGACCAAAATGAACCTCCAAGAAAGAAATCAGATCATTTTGAGCACATACAAAAATTACCAAAAATAGTAACTTTCCATAAATAGCAGCTCTGCACAAAATAGCCCTTACTGGATATAAAAATAGAAATATTTTTTTTTGGGTGATGCAAGATTGCTCTTACACCCAGGATGCTCCTGCATCAGAAGGGCTTTTCATCCTCCGTGCTCCTGATTGTTAGATGGCACCTTAGATATGCACAAGGGGTATATTGTATTCAATGTAACCTAAAATTTTGGACCGTGCAGAAAACTTCAAGTTTTAGATACTGAAAGGTCTGGTTCTTAGGTGGTGTCCTAGACATACAAGTACTAAGCTAGAGATAAAAATAATTACAATGTTATTGAATATTTTTAGCTGTATGTGTACTTCTATTTATTTGTATAGTACTATTATTGAGTTTAACACTATCAGAGTTTGTTTTGATCTATTGCACAAGGTTACTTAAATCATTTGCAAGAGATATCATTGTTTGGAATAGTTCATATTGTTAGAAATCTTAAATCATCTAGCATCATCAATTGAGATATATTAGAGGTTATAGAACATACACACATTTTCATAATTTAGTACTCTGAATGACCATTTTCAATGTAAATAATGCATCATCATTTAATTCTCACATATTTGGATTCATATGAGCGAGGAAATTTGGATTCAATATTTTAAACCTGGACCCAATTTACTTGAAGAAGAAAACAAGAAATATGGTAGAAGAAGAGTGTGATTTACATTTACCTCATTCACTAGCTCCTGGAATGCATATTCACTGTGGCGAGTGATATCTCCTAATGTGCCTTGCTCCTCCACTATTTGCGTACCTCCATTGTGACCCACCAGAGATGTAAATATGCAACCCCCATCTGCTATCTCTTTTTCCCGGGCATTTAAAAACTGTGTGAAGTCTGTGTCAAATTGCTTGCTCACAATCACTTGAAATGTACACACGAGGAGAGCTTCTTTCTGGAATAGTCTCTGGTACCTGTATTTACATCTTGTCACAACACAACCATATAGAATTCAGTCATAGACAATTTAGGGTTTATCACCCACCTTTGAAAGCCAATGGAGACTCAGAGAAGAATGGCAAAAATGCAAGCTTTTT